>QZWR01000049.1:0-56533 GCA_004114325.1 Zoophagus insidians | reverse complement strand
CATCTTCCAATCACATGTCCATTCAGAATAAATCCAATTTAATATTAAATAAATCTTCAATTATTATTTAATATTATTCCATATCACTTCAACAAATTATATTCCTGACATATATAAACACGCTGTATGTCACCTATACTAAAATTTAACCCTGGACTGGCCCCGCATACAAGCGGATGCTGGGGGTTGTTAATTTGGAATCTCCCATTGCATTAATTCCAACCTTTGGTACCCAAGTTGAGGAAGGGAGTTGTACACGTGATAATGCCTCTTCGACAACACCGGTGTACCCAAGGAGACAATCTCGTTGGACTTTGGCGTCCTTCATTTACCAGAGATCGCCACCTCTTGTACCTTTTTGGAGGAGGTGGAGTAGTGACCGACCTTCTTCATGTTCTAGACTTGAAGAGTGGAAACTGGAAGAGCATTCAAGTAAATCAAGTCCTGGCTTCCTAATCCTTGCGTGATGGTAGGCCATGAAAGGAACTCCACCATCAAAGCGATATGGGCATACAGCGTCACTTTGGAAAAACTATATAGTCATGTTTGGTAAGCAAACAAAGCCTCAACAAAGAAGAACTGTTCTTTTTATTTCAAAAAAGGTGGATCGAACGAGTTCCAAGAGTACTGCAACGACGTGGTTTTGTTTGATGTGGAAACTAAGCAATGGCAGCGTCCAGAATTGAATGGTCATCAAGTTCCTGCTCGCTATCTTCATACTGCTACTGTCTTGGACGACAAACTTTATGTTTATGGAGGATTTTCGAGAAATACCGAATGTAACACCTCTTTCGCTTCTTATTGAAAACTTATATTAAGTGAAACCGCTTTCCTAGGTACTTATGTCTTGTCACAGATGAACGTATTGGACCTCAAGACGTTTACATGGTCTAAACCTCACTCTGTTCCTCCTCGCTATAATCATTCTGCCACATTGGTTGATAGGAAACTTTACATATATGCTGGAAAGGATGAGTCAGGCAAGACGGTTTCTGACTTGTTTGTCGTGGATTTGGATAGTCTGAAGGTTTTACCTCAAATGGGACTTTCTGGTGAAGTTGCTTTGTTAAAGTCTCAGCACTTCACAGAATACATTGGAAACCAACAAATGATGGTATTTGGCAAACACGGCGAGAATGAGTATGGTATGTGGTTGTTGGATCTGGGAACGTTGCACTGGAAAACCCTGCCAAGAGACCGCTGCTTTACTGATGGAGTTTGGAATTACTTTACTGCTTGCAATGCGGATGAACTATCTGGTGGGGGAATTAATAATCAATGGGAAGCAACCATTAAAGGAAAAGATACTTCCATCAACTTGGATGGTAGGCAAAAGCTATTACTTTTTCTAGGAAACGTGGATCATGAGCGACCTCAGCCATATGACCACTTCAAAGATATGCTACTGGTAAACCCTGAAATCATGTTTTTATGGCAAGTTCCCGAGGCCAAATTGCAAGATGACTTTCTCTCGTTGCTTCAAGAAGGTCAAGATTGGGCAGATTACGAGATTGTATCTTCCATCGAGGAGGGCTCCGAACCGGTGAAATGTCATCGCGCGGTTTTGTGGTCTCGATGGCAACACTTTCGTCACCTCAGCCGGAGTGGGATGAGAGAAATATCCAAGGCTCAGTTACGCCTTCCAGAATCACGACTTGTTATAGAAACTTTCGTGTTTTTCCTTTATACCGATCAACTTCCCGATTTGATCGATGCATTTGTCCTCACGTCGCTTCTAGTTATGGGCAATTTATATTTACTTCCCCGTTTAAGTAAGTTATGCTGCAGGAAATTAGCTACTGGGGATTTCTTAACAGTGGAAACTTGTGCTAGTATCTTTCAGGCAGCAGTGGAAGCACGAGAAGAAGGTCTGAAGGCATTGATATTGGAATTTATGTTTCGACATCATGGTGCAATACTTAGATGTCGAAGTTTAATGAATATGAGCGAGCAGGCTTGGGAAGAATTTCTTGATCATGTACCAGAAGATGGAGTACTAGTCTCTCCTTCCAAGATGACAAATACAGCAGCGACAAAACTGCCATCGTAATCGTAGTAAGTAGTAATATGGATGTGCTACTCTCTCTTACATAATATAAATAATCATAATTTGTTTAATTATATGGAACAAAATGTTTTATCGCGTGACAATAAGGGGGAGTTTTGTTAGCTGTTAATGCAGGTAAGATGGAAAATACAAAGCCTGAAGATTCCTTTGACCATTATCCATCAGTTGGTACCAATTCAACTTGATTCAAAGCAGATACATTAACAGGGCGACAGATTGGGTTAAGAACATTACAACAGATCGGTTAAAGTCAGTCGAGTTGCAGAACTTGGAGAGCGAAAGTTTATTTGGTGTTCCATTCTTTTATTCTTCCTGGGAGAGTATTAAAACATGGCTGCTACTCTGCATTGTGGGTGTTTTTACTGGTCTGGCCTCGGTTTATGTCAATCTTGCCACTACTTGGCTGAGTGATTTGAGAGAAGGGATATGTACCGATACGTTTTACCTTAACCGGGATTTTTGTTGTTGGCAGAGTCAGGGTGATGATTGTACTGCTTGGAATCGTTGGACGGAATATGTACCGGCTTATTGGTTAAGACCACTTGCTGGATTTCTGACTTATTTTGGTCAAAGTGTAGCATTATTTAATTGCTGTACAGTTGATGTGGGTAGATTTTCTTTGCAGCTTTGGCGGTTTGGTTGATTAAAAGCTTTGCACCGTTGGCCATTGGAAACGGAATCCCGGAAATTCGGACCATTTTAGCCGGATATCAAATTAGAGGAATTTTGCAACCTGAAGTACTCTTGGTGAAGAGTAGTTGTTTGGTTAAATTAACTCCTATGGGCATGCTAATTGAAGATTATTAGATTTTGGCTACAGGATCAGGCTTGGGAATTGGAAGAGAATCGTCCTTGATCCATCTGGCATGTTGTATTGGAGATTTGGTTAGTTCTTGGACCAAAGAGTTTGCAGGTAATCAAGGTATATTTCATTGACAACAGTATAAATATTTTGGAGCTAGCAAGGAGAATGGAGATATTGACTGCAGCAACTGCCGCTGGCGTTACGGTGGCTTTTGGTGCTCCCATTGGAGGAGTATTGTTTACCCTAGAAGTAAAAAATCCTTTAATTAATCAATTCCTGAAGGTTTACTAAGGTTGGTTGTTTAGGAATTGGCTTATTACTTTCCTTATAAAACTATGTGGCGGAGTTTCTTTTGCGCAATGGCAGCAGCAGTAACTTTACAAGTACAACTTTATTTCTTGTGGATTAATAAAGCATGAGGAGAGAAAAGATGATGAATCCATTCCGTACAGGAAGATTGGTTAGATTCCAAGTCATTTATGACCAGGATTGGCATACTGTGGATTTATTCTTTTACATCTTTTTGGGAGTATTAGGAGTAAGCACGATGATGGCCTTGAATCTGTTTAATAAGAGTTAGGGTGTTTTTGGTGCCTTTTTCAATCGGACCATCCTAGCAATACATTACGTAAGATCAACCAGCGCTTGGTGTAAGCGAAACGCTATTCTTGAAGTAGCTGTGGTGACTGCCATTACTGCTTTGATTAGCTATAAGAACATTTTTATGATGTATTATACTGTTTTCTTTCATTGACCTGGTTATAATACAATAGTGTGGATACTTCAGAACTGTTGTCTTACCTATTTCGTGAATGTAAAGAGGGTGATTTCGAGGGTTTATGCACGTAAGGAGAGATTCTTAGCCATTGTTTTGTTGAAAAAGTGTCTAGTCGAGAACATTTCGGCTCCACTGCTGCTTTAGTCCTTTTGACCGGTTTAGCAAAAATATTTGTTAGCTTAATGACGGCAGGCTTGACCATACCGCTTGGATATTACATTCCTAGCATGGCTGTGGGAGCTTGTGTGGGTAGAGCTTTAGGAATGTTGGTACAGTCATGGCGATTGTAAGTTCTTTTTGCTGAACAAAGGATTAATAGTTTTGAAATAGAGCTTATCCTACCTTTTTCCTCTTTGCCAGCTGCCCGGCAGACAAACAGTGCATTACTCCTGGTACTTATGCATTAGTAGGTGCCGCTGCTGCTTTGGGCGGAGTTACAAGAATGACTGGTAAGGTTTTTCTCCAATTTAATCATTTACCATTTTAGTATCATTGGTGGTTATTATGTTTGAATTAACTGGAGCATTGAATTACATCCTTCCAATAATGATAACTGGTACGAAAATTAACGAGTTGATTGAAAAAACCAAAAGTGACCGTTAGTAAATGGGTTGGAGATTATTTAAAACCTGGCGGATTGGACGCTGATTTGGCCAAACAGCGAGGATATCCTTACCTGGATAATAAAAGACATCAAACAGGGCATGATGACTCGGGTCAAAAAAATCAACATTATCTTTCCTCAGAGTCGGAAGCATTTTTCACCAGCACCAAGGATATGACCATGCTTACTAACACTGGATTTACATTGAATGACCTGGGTGAGTTTTCCCCCTAAACAGTGAATAATGAACAACAGAACATTTGGTACAATCGACCCATTATTATGGATATCCATTGGTTTCATCCTTTAGACAGTGTGTATTGTTGGGTTATGTGGTTAGAAGTGATTTGGTAAAGTCGCTTGGTGAGTCCCTTTGTTCTAAAATGAATGAAAAGACTAAACGAATTAATTAGAACTAGTTAGCAAGGAATTTGGAGAAGAAGCAGCGTGCGTTTTTTCTGGCAGGGTAAAACCTGGAGAGGTTGATTTATCCAAATGCGTTGATCTTGCCCCATTAACCATAAACTCACATTACTCGGTTGATATGATTGTGGACATGTTTAGTCAAATGGTAATTGAGCCCTGTGTGAAAGTTACTAAGCCGAGTAGGGCATGAAGGTGCTACTGATACTGCGGCATGGACGTCTTCAGGGTCTGGTTACGCGAAAGGATATTCTGCGACACGTAACAAGAAGAAATAAATAATTCCGAAGGGGGAAAAAATGCCAAATTTGTGTCATTTTTGCAATAATATCCTGAATTGGGGAACCACACTTCTCCAAAGGTTTTTCTCTCCAATGACCAACCACCTGTCCTTACCGTCCTTTGCGACACTGCTGGAAAACTTAAAAAAGCCCTCACTTGAGCATCCCTTTGTTGTGCCATCTTCTCCTCCTCTACTCAACTCTGTCTTGAATCTCAAACCCACGTCTCCCAAGAAGCATGGCACTTTGGTGGGCAGATTCGTGGTTTCTTCAGCAGCAAATTCTGGGCGTGCGTTTACTCAATCAAACAACAGAGAGGGTCACAAATGTTCTTGGAAGGACTGTGGAATTACTTTTGAGACTTTGCATCAACTGGGAAAACATGTGGTCGACCATCTTGGAACAGGAAAGGTACTTTGAACTTCTGATTATCCATTAATTATGTGACTGGTTTTTGTAGGGCACGTATATTTGCAAATGGGATGGTTGTGTGAGGTTGGAAAAGCCTTTTACAAAACGGCACAAGATATTAAATCACTTGAGGACTCACACTGGAGAACGGCCTTTTAGATGTTTAGAGCCAGGTATGTCCTCTCTTTTCTTTATTTAACTGTCCCTTCCAAAGGCTGTCATCGATACTTTTCTCGGGCCGATTCCTTAGCCACTCATGCGAGGACACATTCGAATTTACGTCCTTTTCCTTGTCCTTTGATGACTTGTTCTCGACAATATTATCATAGCCGTAGTTTACGCAAACACTTGATTATTTATGCCAAGCGTGACTTGGAGCACGCACACGTACTACAAAGGCAGATCAAATTCCCTGCTAATAACAATCTCAACAAGAAATCTTCTTCTTCTGGTTGGAAGATCATGACGGAATATGATGGAACAATTGAAGAGGATGATGAAGATGACGAAGAAGATGAAATTGATGAAGAAGATGAAGATATGGAAACTTGTACTCCGCATCCACTCAGCATAGAACATATTATGGATTCTCCTCCAGCGCCGGTTCGTTATCATCCGTATAATCACAACACAACTGCTACTAACAACAATTTTGTCTCTGGAAACAACCTCTCTCCTCCGCCTAGACAACACGCATCTTACCAACATAGAAATTTTGGCGATGATCGCGCTTTCTTACAATCGCCCAATCCTTTCCAAGGAGCTCCAGCAGCTAGATTTCCCTCTATCCATCAATTAATGATGCAGTCGCAATATTCGGTTGCAACATTTCCTCCTGCTACTCAGCAATGGTGTTATCCTCCTACTACTTATGTAACTGGTGGTGGTCATAATTTTATGCCTGCTGGTGGTGGTGGTAGTAGTAGCGCAGCGATATTTGTCTCTGCTTATACAGGTCAAAGTATCACTGTTAGTCTTAGCCGATGTGCTAGTTCAACAATGATGATGGAAGTGGAAGAAGAAGGGGTAAAAAGAGTGGATTCTGGAGTACTCTTATCCTCATAGTTTATTATTTCCCCTTTTTATTTTTTTTACAATAAGCGGGAGAGCGTTATCGTTGATTCAAAACGGGGATTAACGTATATATTTCTCCTGTGGTATATATTGAAACAATATCACTTGGGTCTTGTCGTTACTCTGGTAGCTAGGAGTGATGGTCACGGCGCTTTTCAATCTTGCATTCTCGTTCACGTCAGGAGGACTTCCAACAAAGGGTTTTAAAAATGGGGAAGAACTTTTGAATTTATATAATTATTTTCTTTTCTTTTTATTTAATTAAAAATACTGCATCTCTTTTTGATTACATTTGGGTGAAGAAATGACGAAATGTTTGGTGTGTGAGTTGAAAGATTCAAAGTACAAGTGCAAAACTTGTCGCTTACCTTATTGCTCAGTTGCTTGTTATAAAACTCATCAGGCTTCTTCTTGTACTCCTACCACCACCCCTGTTGCTTCAGTTGATGGGGTCGAACAGGTCAAGGCCAAGCTTTTAAACCATCCCGATAGTAAAACCTGGCTAAATGATCAAAATACCAAAGAAAAGTTTCTCCAGGTCGTGGGATCCCCAGAACCTTTAGAAATGCTGCATTTGTTGAGAGAAAATGACCCGGATTTTGAAAACATTTGTCAAAAGATTTTGGAAATTCATGGTCAAGATTTAAAATAATTCATCTGTTTTTATATACTGTAAAATGCCATCACAACAAATGTTTCTTGTTCTTTTTACCGGCACCAAAAACTCCCAATAACGTGGCTCGACGTCTAGGGTTTTCCATTGTTGGACTGACCAGGCATGCAGGATGATGAATCACCGTATGATAAGGACGCTCTGGTACATCTGCTCCATCCAGCTCACCAACTTTCTTACCATCACCACCTCTCTCAAAACCACCACTTCTAACATCTACTAAATGATTCTTTTTCCCTCGCTTACTAATCATATTAGAGGCTTTCTTCTTAATCCTTCCAAGTACGTCATTTATAGATGCACCATGGTTCTTGTTTTTGTGAATCTTTAAAGGCTTATTGAAAACCGCGGAGAGCTGTGATTTTCTCCATGCTCTGTTATATGCCATTCCTGTCTTGGATTTGGAGAACAACTGTTGATTGGTTTCAAGCAATGACTGGGAGGAAATTAATGCTGATTTAGGCTCGTCTATTTGCTGCAATGTTAATTTTGCTGCATTTAGGCAATTAAACCATCTTGCTCTAACCATTTTATCAGAGAATAGCTTGAAAATAACTTACTGTTGCTCATTACTGGCAAATATTCCTACAAGCCCACTTTTGACAAAACGCTGGAACTTTCGCGAAAACATTTCATAGTCGTTATAACTTTCCAAGTCGTAAATGGTTATGTTTGGACAAATTTTTTGGTTGCAATTACAATGCTCAATAGAATGAACATTGACGTATAGATTGCCTCCTTTGACAAAATCCGCAAAAGTTGTGCAATTTTTGGAAACTGATATCACTTATTAGGAGTAGGATCAATCGGAAATACTTACTTTGTGATGTGACCTTTACATCATTGAAAAGATCATGAAACGGTCGGAATTCATCTTGATCATGCGAAACTAAGCAATGCACTGGCAAGTCAGTCCAATATTCAATATCTTCTTGACCAGCGGAAAAACGATTTACACAACTCAAATAACATCCAACGCTGGTTTCCATTGCCTCCAAATTTAGCAAAGAAATTGGACAAAAGTCAATAAAGTTCAACCTCCCGTCATCTTTAGTTCGTTCCACAAGCAGTAAATGTTTAGGCATTAAGAATATCAAGATTTCTCGCAATTTTAAAAATGAAACACAGTCAACCTCGTCAAAGCTATTGAAAAGTAAGATTTTTTCCCCTAAATTTAAAACTGCTTCCTATAAATGTCTTAAGTTTAGTGGTACGGGAAGGAAGGGTTTATACCGGACATCCATTTATAGCGTCGTACAAATTATACAATTCTCGCATATCTTCAATTCTTCCAGAAGTGGTCAAATTTGCCACTAGATTGAAATTCTCCCAAGCAGCCTTTAATTTTAACCTAAGAGAAAGGTTTTTCTTGTCAGTACTCAGCAATAAGCGTTCTGTCATTAGCTTATATCTTGGAATTCGTTGAAATGGCTCAGCCATCAACTCTGCCAAAGTATGATATCTTGCCAAGTAATGCATCTGACACCTCTATGTTTTGACCATTAAGCCAAGCCGAATTCACGTTAATGAGGGTGTTTACCTTTAAAAGTTGCATTACATCAGGGCTTTTCTTTTCTATCCTAATTACAAGTTCAGAAGCAAATGCATAGTTTTGAATGTATCTTTCATATGGTTTTTTAAGCTCCAAGGATGCTTGAAACAACAAGTCTGCAAAATTAAAGGCAAAATCTGGCGAAGATTCATCCAGCCCTTTCAATGCATAGACAAACTGACGGCAAAGTTCGCATAATTCGTCAGCATTATAAAACAAGTGTCGATACTCATATGCACTGATTTGGCTATTTGGGCTAGGAGCATTGCTGGCAAGGTAAGATATTTTGGGCTGATAAACACAGGTTAGCGCAGTTAATTTTTCGAGGTAAGAGTCCTCAGTTTGTAACCATTCTCTGAATTGGGCTAGAAATAAATCCTGGTCATCCTTGGCATGCTGCAACATTAGCACTTCTCTACAGAAAACATACTATATCAAAGGAAAGTGGAAGATCTTTTGTCACTGCTGGGAAATAACAAGAAAGTGGGCGTAAGTTGGTAGTAAAGTTTAATCCACAGCGTTGAAATATTCTGTTTATAAAAGTAGCAGATTCATCTTTCAAAGGAGACATTGAAAAAATATCCACAGCAAGATTTGATTTTTTCTAAGCTTCATTGATATCCACCAGTGAATAAATACACTTACCAAAGTAGGACGCATATTTGCCAACATTTGATTCAACTGTCTCGAATCTTCCAATTTATCCAGGCTTGAGATGATATCTTGAGGTCTAAGCCTAAGGAAGAGTGATGCCTTAGTGGTCAATGATGCAGTGTTGTCTTGTTGTTCAAGTTCTTCTGGTTGTTTCGGATCGAGCGGTTCGATTAAAGTAGTCAAGAATTCGTGCGTAGAGAGTTGTTGTAGATAAAGTGTCAAAATTCCAAGTAATATTGTTTCTGCAGTTGGGTTTAAGCCATCCACTTCTAAAACTTGCTTGACGGGATAAACAACCTTTAAAAACATCTACAGGGGGTTAAAGTTTAAAAACAACCAAGGGAAAATACCAAGTCACTGCGAACTACTGCTTTAAAGGCCAAATTCCTCAAATCCAAAAAGAAGGAAATAATCAGCCTTCCTAGTATGGTAAAGGTATAACCTGCATAATGTTCACAACCTAAGATGTTTAAAGGAACTCTTGAAAACGATTACCTGCTCCAAAATCGTTCCAGAACGCTTCGTCGTCTTGATTAGTATTTGGTGGGGATGCTGGAAAGATGCTGGCTAAAGTTTGATGAAACTCGGTTTCATGTTGGTTCTAATTACACAAGCGTTTAACAGAAAAGTAAAAAAGAGCATACATTGGAAAAGGAAGAAGTGGGAGAAATCATATGCCAATGTTGAAATTGTTAATGAAGCTACCAGGGGACATTTTAACCTTCTATTTCTTTTCTCCCACAAAGAATCAAGGAAACAATGATTTTTGTCACCTGACTACGGCTTGTTTAAGGAATGGGAGGCACACATAACGCGTGATTGATTTCATGATTTCTTTTTGATAACTTTTCTGGGGTTGGGTTGAAAGAAGCAGGTTGCAGACAGGGAGATCGTTGATAACTTTGTGATCTCCATATTTGAAGCGCGTAACTAAGGTAGCGGGAAAAGTCGTCTTTAGGCAGGTTCATGCTGAAAGGTCCTAGTAGCGTTCCATCCTCGGATTCCAGGTAATTAATGTTACAGTAGTAGGCGGCAACTTTAACCTCGGAAGCTGGTTGACCCGATGGGCGAAATTCAATAGCGACAGAAAAAATATTCATAAAAATAATTCCGAATAAATGAGCACTGGGAGAGGAGACAACGATGTCAACCTCTGCAAAGGTTCGAGCATATTGACAAAATTCGGTTATTCGATCAATTTTAATAATTTTGGTGGCTAGTCCAATATTTTCGACAATTTTGGCCAACTCATTGACGTTAGATATTTCCATGCCATCCGAGTGTTCTAAGAATCCTACCACGGTGGAATGACGCGTTGTTCGCTTTATTGAACAGAAATCCTCTACTTTCTGACGTAAATGCTCAGCATGGGGTTTTGATAAGAAGATTCCTTGGACAAACTGCGGAAAGATACCTTGTTCAAAACAGAGGTATTTTTTGCCTTTACAATCAGGATTTTTTAAGCGAGATTTGATCCATGCATGGTTCATCATTAAAGGTAAATCTTCATCCTCATCGCCCAACTCACCAAAGGCCCCGCGTAACGCTTTCAGTTGCCAGGCGTTGAAGGGAAATCGTTGGCGCAGGGGTAAAATTCCTTCGACATAACGAATCATATCTTGAACAAATAAAAAGTATTTCCCCACCACTTGTAAAAACTTGCCATAATCATCGCTAAATTCACGCCGATCTTCAAATGCCAGCACGGTTCCTTCGACATAACAAGAATTCAAATCCAAGGCGGAGTAAGGGATAGGTTTTACATTTCTCAACCAAAAGCTAAACTGTGAAACATCTCCATTAAAAAGGACCTGTTCATGCTTTCTCATTGGCATTATTGCTTCATTTTCCTTGATAGACATCCAAGGCAATAAATCTTTGGTGGGAAGGTAAAGTACATTATCCAACAATTGGCCATCCGAACGACTAAACTTTAAGCAAAAGTTATTTGCTTCATAATAGTATCCAAAATGACGGTGAAAACCGGGGATCCTTATTGGATAAACACGGATTTCGTTATTCTTGACTCGCTTAGCATGATCTCTCTCAAAGCATTCACCTTGAACTACTTCTCTGATATTGCCACAAAAATTTTGAAGACACACCTGCCGTAATCCACCATGTAGGGTAAGCCAAGGGGCATAAAGATTGTACAAATAAGGACGAATGATGATGTGAAAAGGTGTGTTTTGGTGAAATATAATATAAATATTTTCCGGATAAAGCACTTGATATAGTTCAAGACCAGTTTTTCCAAGTTTATGAGCGTGTCTTTCGGGATCAATAGTGACCATCTCGGAGGAAACGTTGTGGTAATCCTCTTCACTTATAAAAAGTCTCTTTCTATGCAGCACGGTTACTTCGGCCAGATATTTTCGCCAAAGTCTGCTTGGTAATTTGACGTTCAAGAAATCATCTGTAGTTATTGCGTCCGAAGAAGGAGAGTTTACACAGTAATTTTCATAAAGCTCTAACATATCTCTCAAGAAAGGATGGCCAGGTTTAGCAGAATAAATAAATGAGCAGGAAAGTTCAGCTTTGCCTTTATCATCTTGATTACCGAGAGCTAAAGAGGTTGAGGATAAAAGGGAAAGGATAGGCTTGAAGAAGATAAACTCTGGGTCCAGGTAAATCCCACCATAAGTGAAGATTTTTTCAAGCCCAATATACCTGGCTAAAGCTTTTTTCGAACAGCCCTTGAAATTTGACTCCAGGACAACTTGTTGAACCAAGGCAAGGTAGGGTTTCGCCAATTTCCACCATGTGTTAGTGTCGCTGGGAAGTTTGCCCGTGTACCAAAGGACAATGGTGGGTTGGTTGAATTGCAGAAAGGCCGACTTGAAGGCCAGATAATCTAAGAAAGTGAAGCTATTTCTCTCATTACTGGCAAGAGAAAAGTGTATCGTAGTTCCTTTTGCGTCAGTAACTGCAAATCTGAAAAACACCGCCAATGCAGCGGCCAATAATAAAATTAACATTTTTCTTCCAGCAACAAATCGAGGGAGCGTGTTTTGAAATAAAATATTATTTATTTATTTTTATCTCTTTAATGCCAACTGAACTTCTGTACTAAATATTAATTATAAGAAAAATGCTAAATATGAAAGTGAGAGAGAGAGAGATGTGCAAGATGAGTCATCAGACCACACACGTGCCTATATTGGCACATGACTATATTCTTCTCTTTTGAGTTGCTGCCTTAAACCTTGAAAGGGAGCGTATAAAGAAAATGGGGCTAATTCATAAAACTTATCTCTCGGGTGGTCGAGTCTACGCTTGTGGGTCGTGTAAAACCCATTTGGCCTTGAAGGATACCATCATGTCAACAGTAAGTCTTTCTAATTCTCTGTTCTAAGCTATGGAGTGAAGGCTTTTCAAGGACAACATGGAAGAGCTTATCTCTTTCGAAATGTGTAAGCTTCTTAATCTCTTCCCCGTTGACGAAGTAAATAGCGTAAATGTAGTAGAAGGTTCAGAAATGGAGAGAGATATGACCACAGGACGCCACGTAGTAATGGACATTGCTTGTGCTCAATGCTCTCAAGTGGTGGGATGGAAATATGCAAGTGTTTTCCTCAAATACTAATCACTGTCGAAATAGGTCAAAGCTTATAATGAAACTCAAAAGTACAAGGAAGGAAATTATATCCTCGAAAAAGAATTGCTAATTTATGTGGTTCCTTGAAGTGCGCATTCCCACCACACATTTAAGTTGGCAAACAAAAGTTTTGTAATTTAGTTATTAATAATGAATCGGCGTGAGATTGAGGGCTTTGAAGGGGAAAGTGGTAATAAGTAAATAAATAAATTTATCTGTTTCTCTTAGAGCTGTGCTTCTCTGGATTTCACTGCAGGGGAATTTTAATGTTTCTTCTTTTGTTGCGTGGTACAACCAAGAGAACTTTCTCTACATCCTTTCCCAGGTTCACTGTTGAGAAAAATCCCTTACTTAGCTTTGATAAACAATTTCCGAATTTTCAAGTCCTACCTCAGCATGTAACCACAGGTGTGGAATCTTTACTCGATCAAGCTTCGGGTGAATTCTCAAGATTAGAACATAAGTTGGCCTCTTCTTGGGAATGCACACTAGAACCTCGTTAGTCTTACCCCCAGTTCTTTATATGTTTAAACCGTGCTTAGTACAAAAAATTGAAGGAAAGGTTGAAAATGTAGCCAGTCTTGTTAAACATCTTGGTGGAGTCAGAAATTCTTCTGAATTACGTAAAGCCATTGAACAAGTTCAAGTAAGTTAAATTTCTGAGTATTTCAACTAGACTAATTATTAATAGCCTAAATTGGTCGAGTTTGGCCTTCAGATAAACCAATCAAAACCGCTTTTAAAGGCGTTGGAGTCGATTGACTTGAATCAACTAGACGCTGCTCAACAACGAGCAGTTAAACTTCGCATCAATAACATGAGAAATTCAGGTATAGGCTTGGAGGGATCGGATAAAGTGGCAAAATTCAATCATATCCAACAACGCCTTTCTGAGCTTTCCTTAAAATTTAGCAATAATGTTTTGGACGGAATTAAGCAATACGGGAAAGTCATCACCAGGCAGGATGAGTTAAAGGGATGCCCAGAAAGGTTACTTAAAAGCATGAAAGCTGCTGCTGCACGACAGCGCGGTTCTGAAAATGAAGAATGGTTGGTAACACTGGATCATCCAACGTTAATTCCTTTTATGGAGTATTGTGAGAACCGTTCGCTTCGTGAGGAGGTTTGTGCTTTTGCCTTTATTGATGGGAATTAGTTGTATCTTGCCAGCATTACCGTAGCTTCAAAAGATCCCATTAATAATTCACCAATCCTGCATGAAAGGCTCGCTCTGTTACAAGAAAAGGCTCAAATTCTAGGATTTCCTGATTATGCTCATTTGTCATTATCGGAAAAAATGGCAAAAACCCCTTCTCAAGTTTGGAACTTTATCGACAATTTACATAAAATCTGTCGACCAACGGCATATGCACAACTTCAAGAACTTCGTTATTATGCTGCCAAGGAATTGGACATTACTGACCTTAAGCCTTGGGATATGGCTTATGTTCGTAGATCCTTTCGAGAAACTCTATTTGAGGGTTTTGACAATGAAATGGTTGCGCAGTATTTCCCTCAATCTCAAGTAATGCAAGGGTTGATAACCATTGCAAAGCAAGTCTTTAATATCGATGTAGTTGCCTTGAATCCAGGCCAAAGGTTAAGTTTGGGCATCAATACTTGGCATCCAGACGTGCAGGTCTATCAAGTGGAAGAAGAAGGCAAACCCATTGCTTACTTTTATGCTGATTTTTATTGGTATTTTCCCCTTCCCCCCCACCATGCGTTAAAAGGTATATACAGTAGACCGGAAGAAAAAACTTCTGGTGCTTGGATGGATATTTGCACGACTCGTGAAAGAAGGTCATCAGAGTTGATCCTACCAATTGGTATTCTTCTTCCTTGGCCTATATTATGTTAACCTAACTAGCATATTTAATTTGTAACCAAAATCCTCCAACTACTGACACGGAATCTTTGTTGAGTTTCAGAGAAGTTACCACTCTATTTCATGAGTTTGGACATTGCTTGCAGCATGTAAGTTTCTGATGTCGTTGAGAATAAGTTTTGACATGAAATAGATGCTGACAAAGGTTGATCTACCTCAAGTTTCTGGATTAAACGGCATTGAATGGTACTTTGGCTTTTCCCAAAAGAATTAATGCAATTATTACACCTAGGGATTTCATAGAAGTGGCCTCGCAATTTATGGAGAATTTTTGTTATGAGCCTGATTGGATCAAGTTGATAAGTCGTCATCATAAAACTGGTGAAGCTTTACCAGAAAAATATATAAAACACTTGCCAAAACAAAGAAAGTATATGAATGGCTTGGATACCTTGCGTCAGGTAACCTTCTAACTTCATACCTTGATTTGACACGAGAGAATAGTTGCAATTCTCGGCAACTGATTTAGCATTACATTCAAAGGAAATGATAGGAACAGATGCTTTCCAAGTAGATCATGATATGGCCAAGAAATACTCACTGATGCCAAAACTTCCAGAAGATCGATTCCTTTGTTCATTCCAGCACATATTTGCAGGCGGTTATAGCGCTGGATACTACAGTTATAAATGGTCAGAGGCCTATTCTGCGGATGCTTATAGATTGATTCAGCAAGACGATTTGTCCAGGAAAAAATATCGCAACCTTATCCTGGGATGTGGAGGAGCATTGGAGGCAGCTCAGGTATGGCAGCTTTACAGTGGAAGAGAAGGGGTGGATTTAAACGCCTTGTTAAAGCAAGAAGGTTTTCCTCACTCAAATTGATCTGTTTTTTATAATAAAGGCAAAAAACAATCATTGTAAACCAATGGAGTGCAAAAAGGCTTCAATCTTGGGCTCCCGGCCCAGAAAATCACGAATAAGTTCATCTGCATCTCTACAATATCATTATTAGACTATTGTTTTAGAATGAACGGTTACCGTGTGGCTCCAGCTTTAAGGATACAGTTTCGGTAATCAGCACCGGTTTTTGGGTTATTCACACCCTCAGTCTTGAAGCGCGAGTAAAACATATCGGCGCTAAATACGATGGACCAAAGATAACCATAGTATCCAGCATCATCTATGCTGCTTACTTTTTCAACTTAATGTGATTACTTACATCCTCCCATTATATGATTAAACATGGCAGCCGCACAGGTATTCTGTGGAATCATGGTTAGACTGTAACTGTAAAGCTAATGGTGGTACCTCCATGGCTGGAATCAACATGATTTCTGTCCTTAACGTGTGCCAGAGTTGATTTATATCCTGTTCAGGCAGTTCTATTCCGTTAATCAACTTTCATCTTGTTTGAAGTAATCCAACCTTTATAAGAATGTACGGTCAAGTCAAATATGCCAAAAAATAACTGCCGAAGATAAAAGAGCCCTGCATTTTGATTTTTAGCTTTCACCAAATTTTGAATTAATTCCTCTGCTAGAGGTTTAGCATCTAAATAATGCAATGATAGTTTTTCCAAAGTGGCAACATCCCAACACCACTATTTAGCATTATACATGCATAAAGTCGATCAAAAAACAATTACATTTTCCAACATCTAGGGATTAGTTTTAGTAACCTCAAAGGTGAGGAAAAAAATTATTAAACCTGAGAAGGAGCTTCCACAAAGTCTATCATCGATTTGGAGTTATTTGATCAGTAAACAGAATTACCTCTTTCTACGTTAGTTCCATGAAACCTCGCCCATTTGGTTTGACTACACATTTCATGCATAACATGTCCCTAGGAGTATCATTTATAACTTTCAACCTTGAAGAGTAATTACCAACTCGTGGAAAAAAGTAACTACTTCTTCATGTTTAAGCAACGAAGGCTTATCTACAGTTCTAGAATCAAATTAGCTAATCAGTGAAAAATAGCAAAAAATACGGCTTGGTAAAGTTTGCGACCATTGATGCCATAGGTATTGACCTTTTTTCTTTATTGATCGCATATCCAAGAGAGATAGGAAACACCGCAGCATGGCCGTACTTTCCATCCCTTGGATAAAGATCCAAGAAAAAGATTCCCAACTGTTCATTGCTGCTGCTGTCAAAAACTTCAAATGCTTTCACATCTAATTTTGGTATTTTAATGGGCCAAAAGGTCTGTTTGCTTACCTGGATGCCATAACTCCATGTCAAATAATTGACTAAATTTTAATGATAAAACCTCCTCATAAATTCCCAGCATTTCTGAAATTCTAAGCTTATACATTATAAACCACCACTTACTGGAGATTAAGCTATCAAGAGAGAAATATTCTTTGATCAGCAAATCATTTACATTATGAAATCTTTCCTTTTGTATTCTTTCGTAATACTAATATTTCTCAAGTAGGCGTATGAGAAGCAGGGAGTACCTTAATGTCCCAAGCATTTATTTTCCCATCAAATTCTTCACCTTTCGACTCTTTTTCTGTCTTTTTTAGCTCGATTAAAGAGGCCAACTCGTTTAACGCCAAGGGCTTCAACTTCAACCTTAGCCCTTCTAGAAACTAAAGAAAGTAATTGATCAGCGTTGTTTCTATTAAATAATTTTTACTTCCATCACTTGCTCAGGTTTCTTTGCCATCCTTACTTCTAGGACATATTCTGCATGATTTTGATAACCCATCAAAAGAGCTGCTTCACATCTTAACTTTATAGCCTCTTCCAAAGTAGCCACATTCTCAGAACAACGAGACTCAAAAGCGAAGAGCAGTTTAGCGCGAGTCTCATCCACCTCACATAGTTGCAACACTTTGATTGTTAACATTTAAAAACAAGAAATACCAGGGAAAAGATCGGGATATTTCACAGTTACTTTATACAAACCATTTTCATCAACTTTTAAGCCTGATAACCAATCATCAGGCATGCCCTTTAGCTCATCCTTGGTAACCGAGATAAAAGTAGTATCTTCGTTCAAGCGCTGAGAATAAAGAATGCAGAGTTCATTTATCCTTTTTCGCTTTATCAACACTTCTTTTCGTGTTTCTGGGTCCAACTCCAAACCGCTTCTCTTAAACTCCAAACAGATTTTTTCCAGTAAACGCTTGTCCTCTTTGTCAAGGCTGTCGAGATCGGTATTCTCCTTGGCATGCTTTACCACTTCATACAAATCTTCTTTCATTCTGCTTTCAATGTAATACTGTCTAAACATCTTGTCTGCCTCACTGCTGGCTTCCCGTATGGCTTTGTCTGGACTGACGTGTTGTAAAAATGTGCAAAGCTGTTCAGTCATGGCACTGTCATTTTCTACCAGAGCAAAAGGCAGGATGATGGAACTAAAGTTGCACTTTTCCGGGGGTAGACTAGCGAGGATATCGAACAAAGTTTCCTTCCTGGTAATTACATCTTGGGCTCTCTGAAGAATATCTTTTGGTGCTTTTGGCAGGTCCAACAACATTATTTTTTCCCAAAGGTCTGGATCACGTGTCTAATGTCAGCTGAAGAAATTACCAGGTCGCTCTTGGCCGCTGGCATTAGCAGTGAGCAAAAATTACGAATTGCCAAAGAACTTTTGACACAGCACCAGGAAGACTTATTTTTCCCAAGAAAATTACTGTTCTTGTTGGAATGGACCTTTTCTGCGATTCTGAATTTGTCAAAAAAGCCCTTGCTGCAGGATGACGAGTAGGCCCTTTGACAGACACTAAAACTAATCTGTTTCAAGGAAGGCGCACTTGAAATACTTGTGGGGATTTGCTCTAGATCTGCTTAGAAGTGACGAATCAAGCAAAATTGTTGCAGAGATTTTTAAAATTCCTCCTCATTTCTTATTATCAACGGCATTGCAGTTGCCCGACTTGGACTCGGTGTTATTAAATCTACTGAGTAGATTCTATTTTATAGCCTTTGAAAAAGGGTTCTTGATCATGAACATTGAACAGCATAGCTTGATTATATTGGAAATGTTGAAACTTTTTCTAAGATTCCGAGAGGGGGAAGACTTCCCAAAAGAACCCACAGAAATGCTTGTTCATGCCTTGGCCAAGACTATTGATGCGTTCAAAATTTCGAATAATAAGAAAAAGGTATTTTCCTTTGTTATGGAACTTGAATTTAAGATAAATTAGATATTTTCCCTTACTTGTGAAAAGTTGTTATCTGATATGTTGGCAATTCTTAACACGAAGCAACAAGTGGAAATATGTCAAAAATTGGAAGAATTGATCAAAATTGCTTTGTTTAACTATGACCAAATTGAAGAATTCTCCACTTCTTCCCTTGGCTCAATTGCTTCTAGTATTAGTAACAAGGCTGAAAATAGAAGCTATCAAGTTCAGTTGCTGGAACGAATTACAACTGCTTTGAACCATCCTTCCTTAAACATACACTGTAAATTACATCTTTAAACCTTATTAACCTAAAATTATGGCTTAGTGGTTAACTCTTTGCATATATTGGGCATTCTTTATGTTCAACAATACAAGTCTCGCCCGAGAGCTTCATCAACAAAAGTCAAATTTGAGTTGGAATTAAAGGCGCAATATATTTTCGTAGAATGGTTGTTAAGATCACTGTTCAACAACTCGACTATAGAAAAAACAGTTCTTTTAAAACAACAATCTCTCTTGCTGAAAACGCTATATGATTATAACTTGTATCAACCTACTTCAAAAGAGGAACTCAAGATAAACCAGGTTGAATTAATAGAAAAGATTTGCCAAGAGAATCTATTACCCCTATTGAAGGCACCGTTTGTTGACGATGATGCGAGTTCCGAGGCTATATCTCTTGCATTAAACGTCCTTCTCAAACTGGATTATGGTTTTGTTGAAAAGATTATTGATCCAGTCCTAAATTACTTGGTATGAATATCTCATTTTACATTTTCAAATAATTGTTTACTAAGTTTATAGCTTTAGATCAACGCAAATGCAACAAATCCTAAAATTGTTCAAACTTTCCTTGAACTGGTCCGAGTATTTTCCAAGGCTCGTAAGTTGCACGAATTTTTGTTGAAAGTCTCTTCTTGCTTGAGATCTGAAAATATCCCAAATAAACAGAAATATCAGTCAGTGTTTTTAACTGAAGAATCACTGGGTAAAGTTGTATTGACATTTTTTATTAACAGCGGAGAGCACTAGGTGTGATTAGTTTGGAATGTTTAAATTTGGTAGAAGATCAAGCGTCTTTGTTACTAGGACAGCTTTTTCGTGAATTAAACATAATGCCGAATGAACCAGTTCTAGAGTTAACCTGCGTGGTTTTAAGCTCATCCAGACAGTTTTCAGGGTTTCAAGATTGGTGCCAAGAACGATTTGATCAGTTTATATTGCCACATATAAACAGATCTCTCAACTTGAAAAAAATATCAAAAGAACACTATTATCCAGTGTTGCGCTTATTTACTCACATGAATCATTGCTTAACTCCTGAGAATAACATCTTGATGCAGAAATTTCTTGCTGAAAGTAACTCAGTCACCCTATTCAAGATAGAAACCACGTCATATCGAGTTCGCATTTTATTGACAGTTTTACTATTCCAGTGCATTATATCTACAAGTGCAGATGAATCGTTATCGATACGAGAAATCTTGGAGGCGAATTTGGAATCAGTTTTGAAGCAGTTGAGCAATAGTCGTGGTGCAGCCAGTACATGGAATATGAGGGTTTTTACCCTGGAAACGGATGAACAGTACACTGATGCGCTATGGAAGATATTTTTCCAATGGTTACCAGTGGTTGTTAAACATGCAAAGAGTGCACAAATGGAACAATATCTAAAGGTCACGGTTGAAAGAGAATTAAATCTTGCAAATCCCAATTATCGGATATTTGATAATCCTGTATTGCATGATTTATATGGCCCATTGGTCAAGGTACTTGACCAAAGTATCTTTGATAATCTTGGACCGTATAATACGAACAAACCATTGGCTGAGATTTTAAAAGAGGTAGAACGAAATCGTCAAGTTATCAGTGGGCTAGATTATATAATGCATTGTTTCAACGCCCTGCTTAGACTTCCATTTGAGCTGGAAAAAAGTGTATTGAACAATTTGATGCAACATTTAATCATTGTAAATAATGTTATCTTAAAGTGCGACGAGTTTACCCCAGAACAGCGCACTATCTATCTACCTACAATATATCGGTTAATGGCAAGGATATGTAGATTGGAGAATCAAAAAAAGCTGTTCTTGAAGTACTGCTTTTATTTTGAACAATCAATTGCTTCTGTTTTGGCCAATGTATTGACTGTGAAAGAAACCTTTGAAATGTTGCAATGTTTCTTTTGGTAAGCTTTTTCCTTTATAAGCCAATTTAATCTTTCATGCCTAGTTCTGCTTTTAAACTGAATGATTTTTCC
Source organism: Zoophagus insidians (assembly GCA_004114325.1). Classification (NCBI taxonomy): domain Eukaryota; kingdom Fungi; phylum Zoopagomycota; class Zoopagomycetes; order Zoopagales; family Zoopagaceae; genus Zoophagus; species Zoophagus insidians. Next base: position 35,380 of record QZWR01000049.1, on the reverse strand, counting down.
TTTGAAACAATACTTTCAGTGTTAGAAGCAGGGTTTTTGCGGGCAGTTTCTAATGGACATAACTTGGAGGTTTACTCCTCATTCTTGGCTTCTTTGAAGGCTAGTATGTCTTACCCCTTTTATAACTTTACTTAAGAGCAATTTAGGTTTATCTGGTGGGGCGGTTAGACCAGAAGTTGAGGAGTTTTTAGCTTTCATGGTTAAATCTTTGATGGATGTATTAAAAAAGGCATTGAAAAAGGCCAAAATCGATGAAATAAATGAAGATGTTTGGAAATTTACTACGAAATTGATTTCCATCAAGGAAATCACTGAGGAAGAACATCAAGGTAATTTTACTGAGAAATATATAAACATCTGGGGGAGGGTTAGTGCTTTTATTAAAAATTGCTCAAGTTTTTCTTCATGAACAATTACCATTAAACGGTGGAAGAATACTGTACACGTTACAAGTCCTCTCGATTAATCATGGGTCTGTTTCTGGAAATTTGTCCAAAGTGTTGAAGATTGCCGTTGAAGCGAAGGGCATAGAAAAGGCCGTAGTGATGGACTTTTTTAAATCACTTTCAGATGAACGATTAGAAGGAGTCCTTGTTACAGGCATGGACTTTACCAGGATGGATCATCATGGTTTATTATGCATGTTGAATTACATTCACGAAATCAACCTTAATCGTAATTTTAGCAAACTTTGCACCAACTAACCCAAGGCAATGTGTAGGGAATAAGTCAGGCTTTGGTAAACAAACCTCAATTGTGATTTCTCGGATAGCAAGCAATGTCTTGTCAAGTAGTGGATGCATAGTAGTGTTGAAGGAAGTATTAACATTATTCACGGCTATTCTTCAAAAAACAGTATTTATTTCCCAAGGGGTTAAATCTGGGGCTTAACCATCCTATTATTAGGGCAATATCAACACGGTAAGAATGATATTATCAGCCATACATATATTACAAGATAATCCAAATAACTTTAAAAAAGAACAAGACGGAAATGAATTCTTTTGCTTACTTTGCAAGTTGTTGGAAACGGCGACCAGGTTTCAGCGGGATCAATTGGTCGAGGCATTACCCTTGATGCTAGCCTCGTTAAGGCCAATGTTGCATGGATTTCTTGAGCCAAGGCTTTGTACGCCGAAACAATTGACCGAGTTTTATCAAGCACATCCTTTTCCCTTGATTTCGAAGCATACACTCTCAACAAGTTCAGCCAGACAGTATAGTAGACTTTTGGAATGCTTTGGACGATCATCAGCTTCAATGATGCAGGGATTTTCTTCTACCAAGTCCAAGAGAAAGCGAAATGAACGAACTCAACCATTTGAACAAGCGGTGAAAAAACATTTACCGCGCTTATTGTTGGAATGGGCTCATGTGGAGTGTGACCAGGTAGCCTCGATTGGGTCTGAAGTGCAAGAAGCATTGGAATGGGGACTGTACTCGATGATAGCCTTGGCGGATGAACACTTGTTGGAATCGTTGCTAAATAGAGTGGACAAGTCACAAAGGGAAAAGCTGAGGGGACTACACAAGAACTATCAAGAAAATTACAAGTACAAAGTTCAATAGAGTAGAAAAAATAAGTTCTTCATTCATTCAGTGCTCTCTATAATCGTTTCTGAATTCTCTTTCTAGTAATGACTGTAGGTGACGTAGTAGTGATTATGGTGTTTGGGCCAGCCACCAAATCGCTTACCGTAACTCTTGTTGCCGCCAGAGTTCTTGCGGCCGTAGTTCCCACCGTTGTTCTTGCCATAGCTCATGTTGTTGCCGTAATTTCCTCCGTAATTGCCAGAATTCCTGTTATTGCCGTAATTACCGGAATTCTTGTTATTGTTGCCGTAATTACCGGAATTCATGTTATTGTTGCCATAATTGCCGGAATTCTTGTTATTGTTGCCATAATCGCTATTATCATCACCATAATCGCCACCATTACAACTGGGAACGTTACGACGGCCTTGACGGTCAGTTCCAAAGTCCTGAGTGTAATAGGGGGTATTTCCAGCATAGGCGACGGCACTTCCAAACATTTCATATTTGCCCAAAATATTAGCACGATGACCAGGAGAATTCATCCATTCTTTCATGCAGGTGACTTCGTCGGAATAGCCATAAGCAACGTTTTCAGCGACGGAATTCCAGTTGAATCCAGCACGGGTACAACGTTTGCCAGGGTCAGAGCCATCACTACCGGTATGGGTCATTTGGCGTCTTCTTGCTTGATCGTTAGAATGCGATTGGGCGGCACTGGTTAAGCGACTATCGATACCTAAAGCACCAAGACCGCGCTTGGCACGTTCTTGGTTGACTAGACAAGTCATTTTGGTGTTTGAATAGTTGGCATAAACCAGGTTGGACCCAGTAAGCGCACACAAAAGCAGAGTAAAACGCATTTAGAACTAGAGTGGGATCTACTAAGAGTTGACTGTTAGGGAAAAGAGAGATAGAGAAGGCAAGAAAAGATCTGTTAGTTGTTTGTGTAGAAAGCACGCGTAAAGAAGTTAGTGGTTAGGAGGGTTAAAACGAGAAGAAGGTGTGTGTGTAGTGTTAGAAAGAGAAGATTTCTCTGAAAAGCCGAAATACGTCAGCTTTAATATGATTTGATGCTACACACCTTGTCCTATATTTATTTCATATATGCCCCTCCCTTCACCAATGAAGCATCTCTTGGGGCAAAGTACTGACTGACCAGAGATCAATTAGAGATTACTTTCAAGTAATGCAGCAAATACTGCTGTAATTGCTACGATAAACAATTAGAGGGAATAAATAAACAATTAAAGTGAATAAATGGATGGATAATTAAAGTGAATAAATAACAGTGAATAAATAAATAAATAAATAAAAGTGAATAAATAAATAAAAGTAAATAAAGAAGAGGTACAGCTTTATTTCCAATCTACAGATCAGTGACGGTAGGATCCGCTCCTGGAACGACCTTGTTCCATCCCTAGTAACCCAAGTTAGTAAGGAAGGAAGGGAGGAAGGGAGGGAGTACCAGTTTCTCAAATACACAGGCATTCAGAGTGGATTCTTCTTTTCTACAATGCTTGTACTGCATATTTCTACGGTCCAAACAACCCCAGTGTTCTTTAAATTGGTCTGCGCAGTTGCTGCGGATTTGTTTCAATCTATCCCCCATCCTCAATCCTCTCGTTCTACTATTAAAGACCAAGAACACTTACACGTTTGAAGCACATCTGGTTACTTTTCTGCCTTCTTTCAAGCAATGTTCAGGTTGGTTATTCTCAGCACGACAGAGCATATAGTCATCGTTGAAATCACGACAAGCAGCTCCAATAAAGAAGGCTGCACTGGTCAACGGAGCACTGGTGGCCCCTACTTCTTCCACTTGACTTGATCGCTCATCGGCATCATCCACAGTTACTTTTATCCGATCAGCAAATATCTCTTGAGGATAACTCATCACTTTTTTTTCTCCTTTTCTCACTTGAAGATTTCAACCAATATCATCACCTGACCATCTCACTAATACACCTATTAGTCCAAAAAAAATGCGTAAAATTTTCACTGATGGAGATTTCCCCAGCTTGAAAAACAATCTCTTGTTAAGAGCAGCGCGGGGTGAAGAGACAGAAAGAGCTCCAGTCTGGGTAATGAGACAGGCCGGGAGATATTTGCCTGGTATTTTGCATCTTGCAGCGCAGCACAGATGACTAAGGGAGGAAGGGGGAATTAGAATTTAGAAAAGTCCGTGCAGATCATGATTTCTTCACCATTTGTAGAACTCCCTCACTGGCGGCCCTGATTACCATACAGCCTGTAGAAAGATATGACAAATTGGACGCTGCGATTATATTTTCCGATATTTTGGTGGTTCCTCAAGCAATGGGATTGGAGGTGGAAATGTTGCCAGGGAAAGGACCACATTTCCCTGAACCCTTGGCGCATCCGGATGATATGGCGAGATTAACCCCGATTGTTGATATTGAGGAGACTCTTGGCTATGTCTTTGATGCGATTACTTTGACAAGACAGGAATTGCAAGGCAGAGTTCCATTGATTGGATTTGCTGGAGCGCCTTGGACACTCATGGCTTATATGATTGAGGGAGGTGGCAGTAAGACGTTAAGTAAGGCCAAGACCTGGTTAATGAGATGGCCGGATCATAGCAGAGCCCTACTTCAACGCATAACAGATGTAGTGGTGGATTATTTAATAGGGCAAGTTCATGCAGGAGCCCAGCTTTTGCAGGTTTTTGATTCCTGGGCTGGAGAACTCTCACCGGAAGATTTCTCCAGGTTTTCTTTACCGTTTCTCCGACAGATATCTGAGCGGGTTCAGCGAGGTCTTGGTCCAGGCCAGGCTGTTCCAATGACTGTTTTTGCAAAAGGTGCTCATTTCGCGATAAAAGAACTCGCAGAATCTGGATATCAGGTCCTGTCGTTGGATTGGACCGTGGATCCCCAGCAAGTAAGAATGCAAGTGGGAGATGCCATAGTGCTGCAGGGAAATCTTGATCCCAGTGTGTTGTACGCCGAGGAAGCGGAAGTCAGGAGACGTACCCGGGAACTGGCAGAACGGTTCGATAACGGTAGGCGTGGTTGGATAGCCAATTTGGGGCATGGCATGTATCCGGACATGCAACCCGAACATTTGGGCTGGTTTTTGGACCAAATTCACAATTCCACTTTTAGGAAAAAATAAAATTATTTCTTACCACAACACACTCTTGACGATTCCCCGCCATTTACACTTCTTACGCTTCTCTCAGTGCTAACGTTTCTCTCACTCCTTACGCTGCTCTCACTTCTTAAGCTGCTCTCACTGCTCTCACTCCTTACGCTGCTCTCACTGCTCTCACTCGAATTGATTCTCCAAAAAAAGGGAAAAGAATGGAAAGATTTTCTGTGGATCCATCTCCATCCATAACGACTTCCCTGGGACATCACATTCACCAAAGTTCAAGAAGAAATCAAAGTTCCGATGAAGAGGCCAGTACAGCAAGTGAAGGGTCCAGCCATACCGGCCCGAAAAGATCAAGGCTCTTTCCTAAAAGACATTTACGCTACAACGATGGACTTTATCAGGCCAAAGTCGAGCCAGCGTTGAAAAAATACAATTTAAGGCTTTTCGAAGCTTCCAACCGGAGAGATTGGTATGATGCCTTTTCAGTCCTACGGTCCTTGATTATGTGGCTTGGGTGTATTTTGTTATTACTCGCGGGGATCTGTGGCCTTTTTGCCCTAGCCCCGAAAAGAAGTCATATCAAGGGAGATTATACCATTAATGTTTGCAACATAATGGTTTCTAAGGATTTTGCCACTGGTCCTCTTGAAGAATTGCTGGAGGTTAAATGTTGGGATTTTATAACTTCACCGCTTGGAAAGAATTTCACGACGGTTTTAACCGATGCCAATGCTATAGCTGGAGCTGCTTCCATTTATTATTGGATGCCATTGATCAACAGTTTTATATGGATTCTCGCACTTTGGACCAACGTTATTGCTACAACTCAACTGAGCGGAGTTTTGAGAATCCTCGTAGAACCAGGCACGGGAGCCACAGGACTCTCCAATGCCATCCCCCTTGCGGTAAAAGCAGCCATAATCGAGTTTTGTGAGCATGGAATGTTGATCTTTCATGCACCTTTTGCTCTAGCAGTGGTGGGGATCTGGAAGCATATTCTCGGGAGCACGGCAATTAGGTTGATTTTGTACATGCTGGTGGGAATTTACCTACAAATAAGCACCATGTTGTTGGGGAGTAGTTGGTTTGACTCGGTCAACATGGGCAGCGTTTTAGATCAACAGGGGGGGAATTCAGTGTTGTTCTGTGCTTGGTATCGAACCACGCTTTATTCATGGTTTTGTATAATACACGCAGCACTATGTCTTGGTGTCTATGTCCTCTCCACCCGCATGTACGGAGTCAAGGGAGGACAGGTGGAGGTGAGCATCTGGTTAGTAGGCGCCTCTAGGGGATTGACAGAAGCGGCGAAGGAGATGCTGAACGGACTTTGTGACTACGGCAATTTCTCCTTTAGGATCAGAAGAGCAGTCAGTCCACTGGTCATGCGACTAGTCGACACGCGACCAAAGGGACAAGTGGGACATTTGGCCTATGATGTTTTGGACCCAGCAGATTACAAATATGAGCCCAAAAGGTTGCAAGAAAGACGGGTTTACCTGGGCGAATAATTAATCAAGCAAGTGAGTAAACGGGTAAAAGAAATATACAATTTCTACACCTTAATTTGGATTAGTGTGACCCACATTGTACGGATTAGGAAATGGCTTGCACCAATAATGGATGGATTCTGATTCTAGAGCCTGGGACATGTGCTTCTTAAGACTATGTAACATATTGTGACCAATCAGCAATCCCATTTTCCTGCTTTAGAAAATATATTTTCCCACACCCAATCCCAGCTTATAGTGCCGGACTGGATAGAACTTCAAGCATACCATGTGATTTGTACTATCCAATTAAATAGGGAGGCCTTATTACCCAAATTCAAGGGGTCTAAAAGGCTATAACGGGTGATAATTTTTTTTTCTTTCCCCTTGCTTTTCTCCCCTCTTCTCCCCTCTTCGCCCCCAAACTATGGCGCCACCTCCACCAGAGTCCGCAATTGCAACAATCACCACAAGTAACACGGAAAACTCTGCTCCTCCCTCTGCTCCTCTCAGCAACAACAGCAGTGCAGGCTACTACTCTGCAGGTCCTGCTGCCTATTCTCTCCCTACTCCTCCCAACACTGGAGCTGCAGGTAGTCTTGTCCGCTTGACTGACGCTCCTCCACCTCATGCTGCTGCTGCTGCCATGTATCCACCTCCTGGCACCTTTTTCCCACCTCCTGGCTGTATAGTACTGCTTCCTTCTTCTGCTGCTGGTGCTGCTTCCATGGCTTCCATGGGTGCTTCTCAAGGTGGTGCTTCCATGGGTGGTGATTGCCGTACGCCCAACGATTCGTTTTTATTGACCAGAGGTGTTCCTTCTCACCATCCTCCACCACATCCTTTTTGGCCCTGTGGTTATTATCACCACCATCAACATCCTGGTTACATGCCTGCTGCTTTCCCTCCCATGAATATTTACAACTCTCATAATCCTCATGCTGCTGCTGCCTTCTTCTCCCTAAGGGGCTTTCAGTCGTTTCCTCCACCAACTCATCCTGACGTTGCTGCAGGCTTTCTCTTGGGTGAAAGTTTTGGTACTATTCTTGAAATTGGGTGTTATTTACGCAAAAATGATTAGGGAACAATAATGGAGAAGGAGGAGCAGGGACAAACAAAGTAAAGAGAGGAAGACCTGCTCACAAGAATTATTTAATTAATGCTGAACCAACTTTGGATGGAATGTATTTTTGTGGTTGGGGAAAGTGTTCTAGTAGATTTGCCACTTTGGAATTGGTCCAAACCCACGTGCAGTTGGAACATTTGTCAGAATCATTGGTACGCTCCTTATTTAGTAAAGCTGATTACTAAGCAAGAATTAGACTCAGTATGCCTGTCAATGGCGTGGCTGTGTAAGACATGGTGTTTTGTTCCAAAAACGGCATAAATTGATTGCTCATGTTCGAACTCACACGGGAGAAAAGCCTTTTGGTTGTCCCTTTCCTGGCTGTTCCAGGTGGTTCTCTCGAGGAGATGCCTTGTTGGTGCATGAAAGATCGGTGCATGGAGGTCGAGCTGATCGACTCTGCGATATTCCTAGTTGTAATGTAAGACTTTCAACAAATCACGAAATCAAGACCCATCGAGAAACCGTGCATGGGATTTATACGCCTTGGTCGATTATTCCCGAGTTGACCAGACAAAAGGCCAATTCTCCGCCTCTTTTTTCTCAAGCCGATCTTTCTTCCCCTCCTCCTCCTCCTCCCCTCTTGCCCTTGCCCTTGGCCTTGGCAGAAGCACCACTGGAAGAGGGAAGGGAAACAACAGAAGAAGGATCAGTTGATGAATGCACACTCTCGAGCATTGTAGAAGAAGTGGCCTCGTAACTTTATTACTCCATCAAACTTTCACAAATTGTTTATTTAACCACCTTTTTAAAGCAGAATATATTTGTTTTTTTTTTCTCTCTCCCTCTCTCCCTTCTCTACAAAAGTGTCGACTCTGGTGTGGATATGCCGGTAGTACAAAGTGTCTATACGTCATAAAACACCAATCCTTGGCTCTTTATCGCATTAATACCAAGAAATGTTTACCCGGATCTCGCAAGAAACAATAAATGTAAAAAAAAATAATTAAAGGGAAATTTATTCATTCATATGTTTTTTTTTTCACAATAAAGGGGGAAAAAAAGTAAGAGATAATGAAGGAGGCGATTATAGGTAAACTCTTCTTTCGTTGATTAATTCTCCTTCTCCTGGCTTGTAATCATTGGCATCGACTACTTCATAGGCCAAATGTCCAACTTGAGACTGGGGCTTGGTATCTACCAGCTTCACTATCAACGGACTGACCGCTCTTCTAATCCTAAAGGAGAAATTGGCAAAGTCACAAAGTCCATTCAATATGTGTCTGGATGAATCAGTCAGGCCTCTAGAAGCTCCCACCAGCCAGATACTCGATTCCACCTGTCCTCCATCCACTCCATAAACCCGCGTAGAAAAGAAAAACACCAAGAGACATAGGATCGCATGAATTATGCATAGCCAGGCATAGGTTGTTTGTCGGTACCAGGCACAGAACAATACCTCGTTGCCCGTATCATCTCTAACGCTGCCCATGTTGACCGAGTCAAACCAATTACTCCCCAACAACATGGTGCTTATTTGTAGGTAAATTCCCACCAGCATGTACAAAATCAACCTAATTGCCGTGCTACCGAGGATATGTTTCCAGATCCCCACCACTATTAGAGCATAAGGTGCATGGAATATCAACATTCCATGCTCGCAAAACTCTATAATCGCTGCTTTGGCTGCTAGTGGTACGGCTGCTGAGAATCCCGCTGTTCCAGTGCCTGGTTCTACGAGGATTCTCAAAACACCGCTCAGTTGAGTTGTAGCAATAACGTTGGTCCAAAGTGCGAGAATCCACATCAAACTATTAATCAACGGCATAGCATAGTAAATTGCCCCTGCCCCAAATACTCCATTAGGAACTGTTAGCACATTGGTAAAGGTTTTTCCTGCTGGAGTTCCCAAAAACTCCCAGCAACTAAGTTCCCTTAAATCGCCTATTGGTCCATTGGTGAAATTCTTCGAAACCATAATATTGCATACATTTACGGTATATTTACCCATGACATGGTCACTTTGGGGCGCCAGGGCCAATAGCCCAAAGATCCCGCCCACCAGTAGAATAATCCCAAATACCCAGATCAAAATATCACGCAGAACCGAGAAGGAATCATACCAGTCTCTTCGGTTTGAGGCTTCAAACAGCCGGAGACTATATCGTTTTAAAACTGGCTCGATTTCTGCCTGGTATAAACCATCATCGTTTCTTAAATGTCTTCTGGTAAAAACACCGCCAAAACCCCGTCGTCGAACAGTAGATCTACCAACTCCACCAAGACTATATTGACTTGAGCCAGCATCAGTTAGGGTTTTAGCGAGGCCATTTGTTGGACCATCACCTTGAACCCAGTTGTCATTTTGAACAGTAGGAATAATTGGAGGATTGGAATTTCGGTTAAAATCAATGTGATCTTCAGAAGCCATAGTAAGAGAGTATATGCTAAAGGAAGTAATGGAAAAAAGGAAGTATGGAAGGGGGAAAAAGGGAAGGGGGAAAATGATTCAAAGTAATGCAAGCGAGTGTTTGTTCGATCCCCCGCTGTGAAGGCCCCTTTTTTAACGCTTTCAATGCCTAAAAATAGCACGGCAATTACGACTGATAGATTTTATTCTGCAGCAGTGGTTAAAGTGGCTAACCAAAGCGCATCGTTCAAGTAATGCAGGTTTTCTACGCCGATTCCTTTATTGATGCGTTTTCTACTCTGGTTAATCCCTGGGCTGAATTGACAGTTTACTTACATGTCACTGACGGCGAGTTTGGTGATGCCTACTGCTAGAGCCAAAGTCTTGTCTTCGGCCATAATGGCAACTGGACAACCAGCTGGGAGATCCTCGTCAAGTCGTCCTCCCTTGGAAGTCATTCCTGGGCACATTATGTGCGCTCCACTTAGGACAAACTTGATGGCTCCTCGGTCCACTTGTACCTTGGGCATAATATCCGGAACTAAACGTCAAGAGTTTCATCATAGAAGGAATACATTCATGTAATATTCGTAGCGTGGGAAAATAAGGTCCTTCTCGTTGGTTAAAAAACAAAATCTCCTTGTTGATGGTTATCAAGTTGATGTGATCATGACTTGCATGGTTAAAACGGGGGAATAATAAAAAGCTACCATTTATAAACAATCACAGAAGCCTTTTTCGGTAACAAGATGTCTGCGACTGGTTCTAGTGACGGATACTGTTCCAAGATCTTGGATCTGATTGCTCGTTGCACCGAGGATTTTACCAAACTCTGGTTAACCACATCTTCTTGAAGGTTGAACCTGCGTGTGGTCAAGTCTTTACTGTATTATATACACAAAAATACTTTTTAAACATGGCTTATCCCTCTTTCCGAACAAAACAAACTTCACAGAAATTAATAACCTTTTTTTAAAAAGTGCTGCAAGTGGTGATAACAAAAAGGGACATGGCTGCATTATTCCTCAACACTCTCTTCAGGCGCTTTGGAATGCGTCTACTTTTACTTTGCTGTTCGTTGCTTACGCTGTTCTTCTTGTTTCGCAACGTCGATTCCAAAGACTTTTCCTCGTCATTCAATTACAAACAAAGGTCTGGTTACCTACCCACTCCGCGTCAACAACAGGTCATCAAGTTATGCAAGGAAGCTTGGCACGCTTATGAAAGAGATGCTTTTGGATTCGACGAGTACAATCCGGTAAAAAAGCGAGGCTTTAACCTTACCACTCCTGGCGTGGGATACATGATTGTCGATTCGATTGATACGTTATGGCTTCTTGGCCTAAAAGACGAGTACAAACGAGCCAGGGATTGGGTTGCCACCAATTTAAACTTTACCGAATGTGATGGTTATATCAGTACTTTTGAGTTGAACATTCGAGTTCTTGGTGGTTTACTCTCCGCCTTTGCTCTTACTGGTGATGAGATATTTCGCACCAAAGCTGCTGAGTTGGGCGAAATTATCCTGGTGGTCCTGAGCAAAAAAACTGGGTTCCCTCCGTCAAGGTTGAATCTTGCTACCAGAGGCGCCTATTCGGATAGTGATATGTTGATTACTGCTGAAGTTGGAACCATTCAACTTGAGCTAAAATATCTGGCCTTTATTCTTTCTGATCAGAGGTTTTGGATTATGGCTGAAAAAATCGGCAGTTCTTTGCTAAAGGCGGAACCTTTGGATGGTCTGGTCGGGCAGTACCTCAAGTACACACATTATAACATTTAATGAAAAAGCTTACACATTCATAGCGCTTCAGACATGGAGTACGTTTCTGGTCTGATCAACTTTGGTGGCTTGGTGGATAGTTATTATGGTTCTCTTTTCAAGTACTATTACTAACTTGACTTGTGTGTGTGTGTGTGTGTGTGAGTAGAATATCTATTGAAGCAATATTTGTTAACTGGAAAGACTCAACCTCTTTACCTAAACATGTATCGTCGTGCTATGAATGGAATGCATGCTCAGTTGATTATGCGGACTCCACAGTCAAACCTTTTATTCATAGCCAAACGTTATAACACGATTGACATGTTGAGTTCTTTTGAGCATTTAACCTGTTTCATGGGCGCCTTGTTAGCGTTGGGCGTCAATAATGGCGTTAGTTTTGCTCAAGGACAGGATGAATGGACCATTAACCAGAAGAAAGATGCACTCCTAAGTCAACATGTGGGAGAAACCTGTTGGTACATGTATGCAAACTGGGGCTCGGGATTATCGCCAGAAGAAGTGAACCTTCTTGAAGCGGTCAGAGTAACAGACATTTTCAAATGGCCCATCAGTAACATTAAACCCAGCACGGCCGTTAATAGGAGTACGATACGGGGGTTAACGCAGAATTCCTCATTTATCCCTGAAATGGAGATTATGGCGGGTGATTATAACAGCAACAAGTTAAGGCCAGAAGCAATTGAAACATTTTTTTACCTTTGGAGAATGACTGGAGATCCCAAATATCGGTATTCTCTTGCTGTACAACTCTGTGTTTACCCCTCCACTCTTAGTGATTATGGCTGGAGGATATTTACTGCCATCAAGGAAAGATCCAAGGTTTCTACCGGGGGTTATTCATCTACGCGAAACTTGGGAAGTAAGAATGTCACATTGGATGATCGAATGGAGACATTTTTTATAGTAATCCCCTTCACTCCACTCACTACCACTCTCCACTACTACCACTCTCCATACTAATAATTACTATAGGCTGAAACTATTAAATATCTTTATTTATTATTCGATGATGATAATACGCTTCCTTTGAATGAACATGTCTTCAATACTGAGGCGCATCCATTTCCTGTTTTTACACCACCAAAAGAGTGGCTATGATAATAAAATCACGCTTCTCTTCTTTTCTCAACCCACTCTCCTTCCTTGTTTAAACCATGACCAATACTAAACCTTCCACTCCCTCAGAAAGACAAGATCGTCATTCCAGGCAATTTTTATCAATACTTCTAAGTGTGTATGTGTGTAGAGGCAAGATCCAAGATGCCAGAAAAACTAGCCGTGATGGCTCAGGTGCCTACAATTGGGGCTCAGTTTCTGATGACTACTCTTCGTTGCAACAAGACCAGGACCAGGATGTTATCGAGGCTGCCGAACAAGCCAAATCTGCCGATGCTCAAGATAAAGTCAACGTAAGTAAACCCTCCTTAATCTCCTCATCCCTTGGTAGTTGGTGGGTGCTGATGAATTTGCAAAATTGAAAGCTGCTGCTGGTAATAATAGCAGTAGCAGTGGTGGTGGTGGTGGTGGTGGTGATCAATAAATTTGGTGATTACCACTTGACTTTGAACGCAACAGTAAAAATTGGAGTAAAAGTACACAAATACATTCTCTGTTTCTCCCTCCTCTCTCTCTTCCTTCCTTGACCAGCAGCAGTTCATATAAAACTCTCTAGAATACTCGCAGTGTCATTTTCAATCTCCTTCACTGCTTCTTTGGTCGCCGAGATGAGTCGTTGCTGTCTTTCCTTTTCGATTTCTTCGTTACTCGCCTCCAATCCGATAATGTTGGGCCTTCTTCCATAGATTATTGGCATTGGGGCTGCTTCATTGGTTAGAACGGTAAGAAATCTATTTTCCATCCATTCCTTCACTGAATAAAACTTGCCACTCATATAAGCACTATTGGAATTAACAATCATCATTGCTATACTCCTCTTTAATTTCCCCTCCTATTTGTTGTTAAGAATTACCAGTTTTGTCTCCCACATGAAGTAGGATGTTCTTTAAAGATCCACTCAACTTGGATCCACTTTGTCCTTGCACTACTGGTGGTTTTCCACGTTCTAATCGACAAATGTTTCTAGCAACTGTGGTTCCCGCACAGCAAGCAGCAGTAGCGTTCTTTTCTTCTACCACATCGGTTACATCACCAGCGGCAAATACATTTGTAAATCCCATTAGTTGTAGCGTTGGCTCGACCTATTCTCTCCCCCCCCCCAAATTAATAACTTTTTAGTTGAGGAATAAAAAAACCCTTATACGCCCTGAACTATCCAAAGCCTTTGCCGTTAATAAACCGCTCAAAGGACGTTGACCCGTTGCTATGTAGTATTTATCGCATGGATATTCATTGCCAGACTTGGAGATAAAAGTCCCAGTACTCTCCTCATAATCCATAATACGCTCAGACAAACAGACCAAAACTCCCAACTTTTGTAATCGATCCATTATCTTTTTCTGGACTACTTGTCCACAGCGAGATACGACTTGATCCTCCGCTTCTATCAGAGTAATGTCTTTATCCGGAAATGTAGAGGAAAGCTGACAGGCCAACTCAATTCCAAGAAACCCAGCACCAACTATTACTATTTTCTGGGCATGTTGCAATTCTTCACTATCAGCCTTAATTCTTTTAAAGCGATAACTTGAAGACAATCTACAGGATTTTAACTGAAGTGTATAGGAAGAGCCTGTGGCTATGACCAGATAATGATAAGGAATCTACAAATTGTCATTCCTGGGAGATTGTGGGGTTGTCTTTACCTTCTTGTTGGCCAGAGCAACATGATCACGAAACACTTCGTTTACTCTTCCAATGATTAAAAAGCCATTTTGTAAATAACATTCATGTGCTACTTGGGAGTTTAGCGTGTCTGAATTAGGCGCCAGTAGTTTAATAGCACTCGGGGTATACTCGAAATTTCCTTTAGTATCAATCAGCGTAACATGAAATCTCGGCATTTGATCCAGGATTTCTGCGCAAGTAATCCCTGCAAATCCACCCCCAATTATTACTACTCTTTTTTGAAACTCTGATGGTCGTGCTCGTAAATATTTTCTAATTTCCCCCGCCGACAAACATTAAAAATATCCCCACTATAAAAGATTACTTTTCTAATAATGACCCCAATTCGAAATTAAATTCACCCACTTTAGCCCTCTACATCATCCTTAACAAGAAGAACGGGGCAACTAGGCTTACCAATAATAAAGTCACCTCTTTTTCTGCTTGATCAAAGATTTCAACCTCTATAAATCCCGAATTTCTCAACTTCTTCGCCTTTTCAATGACCGTGGTTCGAGTTTTAGCGGTTATATTAAGTTCCATCTCGCTTCCTTCGAGAAAGAACCGATCAACCAAGTCGCGAACCTCTTGAATTGAGGGATTTGGCATTTCACGAAACTTTTTGACTTCTCGCAAGAAGAACAAGGACTCGTACGCCATCATTCTCAGTAGAAATGCCTCAAACGCTCGTAATAGGATGGGCTGAGTCAAGATGTTGTCCAGGGTAAGGTTAATTGTTGCATGAGAAAATCTGGATCTGCGATTCGACTCGACTTGTAACGCATTATTGCAAACTGGCGGAGTCAACAGAGCTGAAAGAACTCTATCTTCTTCTTGTCTTTTACTCGTTGTCCTGAATGACTCGATTGAAGGTCTGGTCAAGTCTCTTCTTCTTACTTCTTCTTCTTCGCCTCCTGCTGTCTCTGTGTGTTTTCCCTCCATAGACAGTGAGCACGTGTTTTCCTCTGGGTCATCCTTGATTGGTCATGTCATGATTTATCTTGGAAATTAAAATTCCTGTAAAACCTTCTTAAAACAAATCCGGCCTTTTTATCCCCTTTAAGGTGTGGTTTTTATCATATTGTTCGTTAGTTCAGCTTCTTCTTCTGATGCTTTCCTTGTTCATCACACAGGCACAACGCCATGGGAGAGATCCAAAAAAGACCATCCATCTTCAAGTTTGAAAAGACCTCTTCAAGATGAAACAGAGTGCGGGGATGTGAATAAATTTGAACGACAAGTTCCGGATATTTTTGATTGATTTGGTAAACATATTTTCTCTTGATCAAACACTGCCACCAAACACTGCCAAATATCCAGTCAAAATTACTGGGCCGAATTTCACAACAATGTTGCTTTTATTGCTAGAAGCGGCCTACACGCAAATAAGTAATGGAAAAAAGACGCCAAGACTTGGGGGCCCTTTGTGGTGAAATTCCTCTTTAATGGGGGACTTGAAGTGGGAAAGGTGATTACGTAATAATAATTTTAAAGTTTTGAAATTTCAAAATGGAAATTACCAGCTCAGCAGAAAAAAAATACTTTCTCTTCGCCCCTCCCAACCTTAGTCATCATCATCAGCAAAAACCTGTAAAAAATGTCATATCAATTGGTCAGTACTGGGTTGTTCAGTGTATTAGCAGCAGTCGGCTTTTTAGCTGTAAAATATCCGGATAATGGTATTGGGACCAAGCGTCGTCGTGATTTAAAGCAACCACCGTCATATCCATTGTTGGGCGGGATGTTGACCATAGTAAATGACGTAGAACGGTTTCATCATGTCATATTATCGCAACATGAAGCCTTGGGCCTTACCTTTAGCGATACTTTCCCCCTTGAACCCAGGGTGTACATGACTGCTGATCCCAATAACTTGGACCACTGCCTACACAAGAACTTTGAAAACTACATCAAGGGGCCATTCATGTGTAAAAGACTTTCTATCTTGCTTGGCGAAGGAATCTTTAGCACTGATGGGCCAAACTGGAGATATCAAAGAAAAACAGCGGCTCATTTATTCAATGTAAAGAATTTCCGGGATTTCATGATGGTGGTGTTTCTGGAAGATACAGAAAAGCTTTGTGGTATTTTGGAACGGTCTGCTTTAGAAGGTGGGAGAATCGACCTAAGAGAGATGTTTTACAGATTTACCATGGATACATTTGGAAGAATTGGATTTGGCGTTGATTTCAATAGCATGGAAGCACCCGCACCTTTTGCCCAGGCTTTTGATGAAGTTCAGTCCAATATTGCCAAGCGTTTCACCGTTCCTTGTTATCAGCTGGTAGAAAGCTACAACAAATGGGTGAATGGTTATGATCCATTTACTGATAACGTGGCTTTGATCCACGATCAAGTTCAAGAGATCATTGAACAACGTCGTGCTGATCCGCGTAACTTGAAGGGTCGTGCTGATCTTTTATCCCTTTTTTTCACTACCAAGAATCCCAACGGTCAAATGCCCAGTGATAAGGAAATGAAAGATGTAGTGTTGAACTTTTTGCTGGCAGGAAGAGACACCACAGCTGGAACCCTCTCCTGGGCATTCTATCTATTGTCAAAATATCCAAATGTCCAAGAAAAGCTATTTGAAGAAGTTCAAGATATCACCTTTTCTGCCTCAAGGAACAAGGAAATCTTTGAAAAGGTCAAAACTCTAAAGTATGCTCAGGCCATTTGGCAAGAAGTGTTGAGACTTTACCCCGCGGTTCCTATGAATTCCAAAGTTGCTGTTAATGACGATGTTTTACCCGATGGTACGCAGGTTTATGCTGGAGAAGTTGTGGGCTGGAATTCATGGGCCATGGGACGATTGACCGCGTTGTGGGGGGAAGATGCAAAGGAATTCCGACCTGAACGTTGGTTCCAACCCGAATTGATTCGACCCAATCCTGCCACTTGGCCTGCTTTTCATGCTGGTCCCAGAAACTGTCTTGGTCAAGCCATGGCAACTCTTGAAGGAGTCACCTGCATGGCCTGGCTGGTGAACAAATACAAGTTCAGCATCTCAGAAGGAGGAAAAGTAGAAGAACGAGCCTATAAGATGAGCTTGACACTTCCTATGAGAGATCCACTATTTGTTAATATTATTAAGCGTCAATAAATTTTTCACTTTTCTCAATAATAATTATTTAAAAGATGTTTTGCTGGTAAAGAAAAGAAGCAATGTTGTCTCCTTCAGAAAATGTTGAAAACACCGGTTTTTCCGTGGTCAAACAACGCATGCGTCTAACCCTATCTCCCCTACATGCTCAAAATCCACTCGTAGGGACCTGCGAACAACTAGACCGACTAATAATGAGGCAAGTTTCTCCACTTGATGACTGAGTGGTGGGCAGATATGATGCTGAACAAAAGGGCGTTTTGCTTTGTTATTTACCGCCCAAGTTCGAGACAAATGCCGCACTATTGTTGAACGAATCACCCTTTGCCCATTACTGGATAAATGTAGAAACACTTTATTTTATTCCCAAGATTGGCTTGGAACTTGGTAAGTCTCTTTCACTCCTCCTTGATAAAATTGGATGGGGAAAAAAGTCGGGAAAATTAGCATTCAATCCGCTGACCATATTGGCGTGATACTTTATGATACCTTTACCGCTTCTATAGCTTCTACAAAGATTGACCAAGCGGTATGGAAGTTTAATGGTCAACACTGGGTCAATTGTCACAACAAAACTCTGCTGGGAAAAAGTGCTTTAAACGAAGACTTGAAGATTAAATTCAAAGTGGAAAAGTAGGCTTCTAAACATGCGCCACTTCTTATGCGCGGGTGTATAGTGTAGAAGGAAATGCAGAATTGATGACTATACATGGAGCTTTGATAGGTTCAGCATGTATTACCTCTCCTGCTAAAGATACCCCAGAAAAGCGATCACTTCCGCCTTCTCCTACCACTACCACTGCCACTCCCACCACTACCACTCCTAGCACAAAGTCTGCTGCAAGTGAAAACAAGACAAAATCCCCGAAAACAAATCCCACCAAGCCAGCATCCAAAAAGCGAAAACTTTTACCAACAACTTAGGAGGTATGCTTCAAGGGCTGAGATATTAATGCTCCTTCGAGGAGATAGGTATAAGCTGGGCTTATGGTAGTAGATTTCTCTCCTCCTCCTCTTTCTTCTTCCTCTTCTTCCAGGCTTGGTGAGTCATAAGCGATTAATAAGGAACAACGGGGACAACGTTTTTGTTTTTGTTTTTCATAACCATTACTTCTGTCACGTCCATTTAGTTATTAATAAAAGTAACCCGCTAACCTTTTGACAAGTTTGGTGGTTCCTGGCTCGACGTTCAACTTGTAAACTCTTTTCTGGTTATCCAAGATATAGGCCCGGTCTGTCCTTCTTCGGGGTACCTGTTCCAACCTCACATCTGTTTCTTAGACTTTCTTGCTCAAGAGGGAGGGAGTGTACCAATGATGAGTGCATATTCGCCACATAAACAATAATAAGTAAACAATGGTTTATGAGGTAGTGGTTTTAACAACGTTGACGGAGACGGTGGTAGTGGTGGTGTTGGTGAGGATTCCTTATTAGTGACTTCTAGTGGTTCCATTTACTTTCTTGACTCAAAAAAAATCTCTCTCTCTTTTTTTGCGTTCAAAAGGGGAAGGAAAAAGAACTGAAAATAATATTTATTCCTCTCATATAACTCCATTAATGATTGGTTTGGCCGCTCCATTGGTAATGGCCACAGAGGATCCAACACTAATGGGCGTGACTGAAGAAGTAGAAGCCGCACTACTCTTTAACGATGGGGAGGAGGTAGCAAGGATGGAGGGAGATTTGCCAACCGTCGTAGTAGTAGCAAAGGACTTTTTAGTAATAGACGATTTCGAATCCCCCGCTGTTGCTGCTGCTGCTGCTGCCATCATCTTGTTATCATCACCGGTAAAACAGAGCAATTGAGCAAAACTATCCTTAACGCAGACATCAAATTTGGCCTTTAACCAACGTTCCTTATCCTCGGGGTTCATACTAACCGCCGTGCCAATGTCTTGTAATACTTCCTCGACCAAGCGATAGTGATTCTCACTTACTTGCGTTCGATGTCCTCGGAGTGAATGGCGTAAAAATCGTGATTCTAGCTGGAGTTGCAAAAGTCCCCCAGTGCCTAGCTTGTCCAACCTTCGAACAGCATCCAACCAAGACATAGATAATCGATCCTGAATCAGATTTAATACTTCGGTCGTCATGGCTGGAGCAGCAGAGGTGACTTCGCCGTGAATTAGCACAAGAATCAATAAAGACCGATGAATGTAATTACGGATTTCTAAGCCCATCATCATCATTATCATCATCAACATTGAAGGAAAGAAGAAATTGGATCATTATTACCCTTGGGAGTAGGACAACTAACCCAATCAGTTCCACTTTCCAAAACACCCTCTCTAATAGAAGCAGAAATAGGCGGCAGTTTTCTCGAAACATATTCATGGATTAATCTCTTTTGCAGTCTACTCACAGTATCTCTCAATGTCTACCACACCCAAGAAGCACAAGGGAAAAGCATAATTTTGGTGAGTGAAGGTAGACTTACGTTAAGTTGTAATGTAACTTCAGCAATAAGACAAGTAGCAGCATGATCAGCCAAACTTGGCAAAAGTTCATCTCTCAAATGAGCCAAATTTCTTAAAACATTTAATAATTTGAAATCCTATTCTCCCACATTTCATTCTTCAAATAATCGTGATTCAAAAAAATTACTGTCAAGTTGATATCAATTTTACGTTGAACTACAGCGATTTCTGCCAGTTTATCCTGTTCAGGTTGAGGACGAGTGGCTAGGAAAAACAAAGTATCCAACCAAGCCATGGTCGTCCAAGCAAAGGAATGTTGAGCCCTTTCCAAAGCATTCTTTGACCTCTAACAACTCACATACCAGAAAAACCATTAGTCCAAGCCTAACAAAAACTAATGGGGGGAAAAAAAGAACCAGATCTTCTCGCTTGTTCCCAGCAGCAGGTTCACCCAATAAACGCCCAACCGAAGCAAGAATTTGTCGTTGAAAACGTTGAAATAACCTGGTATAACCAGTAATCTTGGGATCTTCCACATCAGCCTGCCAATCTTCATGCAGATGAAATACCCTCGAATCTAGAGGGGCTATTAGTTGAAGTGACAAAATTGGGTAAGAACCTTCAAGCCATCGTTCACACAAGGCCGCGACACAATGTTTTCTAGTCTCTCGCTCTAACCAAGCAAGCCTAGCATCAGCTTCATTATGTACATCCGCGCGTCGAAGTTCAAGACGACAATCAGAAATACGTCCAACCATTCGGCCCAAAAAGTAAGAAGTAGTCAAAGTTCCACTCCAAACCGGGAATTCCGGTTTTCTGGAAATAGGTACCCCACCACTAGTGAGCGCCTTACGATCAGGCAAACCCACCATGGTTGAAATAATATCGGTAAAATATTGAATGATTCTTCGAAGCATTTGTTGACAAATCACCAATCGCTTTTGCGCCTGTTCGGTTTGAGCCGGGGTAGGATCAACGTCATTGCGACGATAAAAGCGATCATCAATGTAAGCCTGAGAAACACGCCAAAAGCCAGGTAGTTTTCTTTGTAAAATTTCACAAAGAACCTTAGTGGTGGAATGAACAGCTTCCCAAATCTGTACATCCACCTCCTTGCCTAATAATCCCTCGATAGTCAACAATGCCAAAATTGGTAAAATACTCACCAAATTGAGTTTTAAATTCACGAGGATCATTAATAACTATGGCTTTCTTCAACCTACCAGCACGAGCTACAGCACTGACAGGACCAGAAATGGGTTCTTGTCCCAATTCAGCCTTAAGTTCATCCATCCTGGTTCGATAGCTCTCAAAGGCGTCCTTCATCATATCGTTAATCCAACCATACTGACTCTGAAGGTAAAACCACACTGGATCATCAGTAGAGTCCAGTTCGACCAAGTAACTAAGTAAAGTCAATTTTAATAGAAAGGAGAAAGATACGCAATGTGTTTTTCTTGTAATTCCATTGGATGCCAGGCTTCTTTAATAATTTCCAATAACTTTGTGCGAACTCTTGCAATTACACTTTCCGCTCCTCGCCAAACTTGCTCAAAAACTTCCATACGAGCCTCTGCTAATTTCACATCTTTATCCTTATGAGCCCAATATTCTTCGGGCTTTTCTCCGCCCAATTCTTCTTCAGCAGGCATTTGTTGTTTTTCTATCAATTCATGCTGTTCTTGCTTGGTGTGCCTGAGTGTGCGGACCATATCTCGCCCTTTTTTATATTGCAAAGCAACCACATCGTACTTTTTCTATTGAAGACATGAGTATTTCCAGATGATATTGATGTTTAACCTGTTTGGCTTGATCAGCCAGGGTATTTGGAAGATTGAACAAGAAACGATGTCTTTCTAGGACGGCCAAAGTAGCCCTAATACGATCCCCTTGTTGTCGACGGTTCATGATTGGAGCAAAAACATCCTCCGAATCAGTCTTCACTCCTAAGGGGAGAAGGATTATTTTGGTGTGTGTTGAACCAAAGACAAACTCTCCAAGCTCTTTTTAATCAACTTTGTTCCATATAGTTCATTTTCAGTGATTCCTTGCTTTTCCATTGATTTATGTATCGCTGTTGCAAATATTACTATGTGCCTATGCAGGAGGGGGAAAAATTACCATCAACGGCATTCTTGGCACCGACAAATTGTTCAAAATGAGTTTTCACTAATTCTTTCATTCCCTCGGAACGTTGCTGCAAATTTCTTCTAAGCAAGACGGTTCCAGTACGCAATTCATTGTAGGTAGTTTTATTATGGATCCTTGCCAAGAATCGTTTTGGTATAAATTCCAAATCAGCTGCACAAGTGAATCATTTGGTGCGATTAGACAAGAGGATACTTTTTTCCGATTCCACATCAGCAGTTTCTTGAAAAGGACGACGTCTTTGTGCCTCAACCTGTTGTTGCTCGAGCTGTTTTCTCTTCAAAACTTGAGCTCTTCGTTCTCTGATTGCAGAAGGTGAGGACAAAGAAGGGAAGGAAGGAAGAATACTCGTATAAATAACGCAATAGATGCAAGGGATCTGCTTCTTCGCCAGCATCTTTACTGGGAGGAGCTATCAAGTCATCCTCCGCTTCGACACATTGCCAAGTATCTGGTTGTAGCTCACCAAGTTGGTAATATTTCAACACCAACAGGTCATCATGTAAAGTAGTTGACATTTTCTCCGTCAAATAATTTGGCACCTGACCTGGCCCAACCTAATAATTTTCCAAATATTTCATCCAAATTTCATAAATAAAAAATAATTTTAATAACAAAAATAAAAATGAAGACAAAGGCCAAAATAATTATTTATTAAAAACTTTTTCGCACGGATAACCACAGAGAGGCATGAAACAATGGAATGTGCGAGAGAGAAAGTATTTCCCATGTCTAGAGAATGAGTTCCAGATTATTCTTACAAAAGTCATTGATAGCGTGTGATCTGGAAAGCCCAAGAGAAAGCGATTAGATTGGGTAGAAGGAACTGGAAGCTCAGAGAAGGTCTGGGCATGCGTGAGAAAAAAGCAGACTCCGACACACCAGACACAGATAATACAAAAGGAGAAGAGGACGTCAATAAATTACCACGTGCTGGAGACATGAGGAAGAAGTCAGCCAATCCTTAATAGTGGGCTGATAAAATGAAACATCAAAAGGGTTGTATAACAACGCCCCTCTTTCTTCACTCACTGAGCTAGTAATCTTCTTATTAACGCGCTCTCGCTTTCTATTAACTTTTTACGACACTACTCCCATCGCTTTTGCCACTACCCTCTCTCTCTACTTCTTCTACGAAAACCCCTGACGATTAAAAGTAACGTAAAACTTTGCACTATTTCAATCAAAACAATCAAGAAATGGTATTTCAACGTGGTCATCGTCGTCAATACACTCCTCATGATACAGCTGCCCTGTGCGGATTACCAACCGCTCTTCGCTCCAGGCCCATGCCACCCAAGGCATACTTTGAGGATTTGGAAGAGAAGCCTTTTATCGAGCTGACTCTTACGCCCAAGGTGTCTACAGTGGCTACAGTGCCAGAAGAGTCCTGTCCTATTACTGTTTCTGTAAGCGCTATGCCTGTTAGTGCCAGTGCCATGCCCATGCGAATGGAAAGAAAAAATTCTTATCGCAGTGACAGTATAACTGCCTCGCCAAGTTCATTTAGTCTAAAGAGTGGCTTTCTCTTGAAATCTACGCATCATGGCATCACTGCTGCGGTGCGTTCAGTCGTCTAAGCCACACACACACACACACCACATACGACACCACTGAAAAGGAAGAGGAGATCTTTGGAAGCAGTCATTAATTGGTTATCATGTCCCATCAATACCAGTACTACTTCTACTACCACTACTACTGCTGTCATATATTATATATTAATAGTATTCCAAAGAAAGAATAGACCCCTCCTCCTCATCCTTGGTGTTGTCAGGATAGATTTATTGGTGAAGAAGCTTGTGGGCGTTTTTGTAATATCAAATTGGGTGTGCATCTGTGGAGTTTATTGGTGGGGGAGAAAAGAAGGAAGAAAAGTATAATCTACGAATTAATGAAAAAAAATGCTTTTTTTTAAACATGTTCCAAATGACCTTTAACAGCAGCTCCCACGTTGACTGAATCAATCAGGAAAGTGTCATGACCATAATCCCCGCTTAATTCGTAATAAGTCACCTGGTCATTCCCACCTTCGCGTAAACACTCTGCCAACTCTTCTTGCTGCCAAACTGGAAACAAAATATCGGACTTTACTCCCAAAACCAGCGTGGGTTGGGTAATCTGTTCAAGTCCAGCCACCAAATCTGCCTTCTCTTCTTCCTTGCTATGATTATTGCTGGGATCTTTGCTGTCGGTGGAGCTGATGGAATTCTCACCAGACATCAATTCCACGCCATTCCTTCTTCTGGTTTGACTAGCCTGCAGTAGTTTGGAATAAGACATGTCGAATAAATCCATGGCTTTAGAGATATAAAGAAATGAATTTGCGTCATATTCAGTGCACCATTGTTCTCCCTTCCTTTTCCTCCTCATTAATCAACCCCTTGAAGGTATTTACCTTGTAGTCTAAATAAGTTTCTATTAGGAATTCTGGACAAAAGCTTGGTTGGTTTTCCTTTCTCCTACTCCCAAACCTCCTTTCCCATTCTGGCCCTGATCGATAACTACGCCCACGCTTATTAGAATAAATTATTCCTCACCTAATAGTAGCAATTTGTCGGGCCAACTACCATCACCCATTATCAGCACTTCTATAAAATACTAATTGCCTTCATTCCAACATGAGGAGGAACTGAATCATAATAATTCCCTTTATTCCAAAGTGGATCCGACATCAGTGCTAATAATAATAATAATGATAATTAACCACTATATTTAACAAAGAAGAAGGTTACCTTGACGTTGAGTGTGTCGTAGAGCAATGGAATAAGGTCGAGATTTCGCACCTGCTGAAATGGAAATAACCCTAGCAACTCGTTCTTTGAACAAATACGCACTCGCCAAGGATTGTTGGCCTCCCATGCTCGATCCCACAGCAGCATGTAACCTGGTTATGCCCAGATGATCCAGTAACATAAATTGCGCTCTAATCATATCGAATATCGAAATCATCGGGAAATTCGTGGCGTATCTGTTCCCATCATACCAACTACTTGGTCCCGTAGTTCCATAACAACCTCCCAAGACATTGGCACAAATAACAAAAAACTTTTCGGTATTTAAATCGGCCTTGGGACCTACTCTCCCCCGTCATTTGCTGCTTGGTAGGAAGGAAGTGATATAAACCAATAAACTTTTCCCACCAACCCGGAGTTTGGTCCAAGCTGTGAGACTTGGCATGACTACTTGCACTTAGACCAGTAAATAGTAAAACGGCATTGCTCTTTTCTTGGTTCAAAACACCCCAGGTTTCATAAGCAACTTCAATCTGTGGCAATGTTCCTCCATAATCCAGGTGTAGAGATTTCTCGCTTTTAAAGATTTTACATCCTCTTGGTAGTTTCTACCCAACTCAGGCCAAGGTAAAAGTAAAAAAAATACGGGAAATGGGTTAAATCCGCCATTATTTTGAAAGGTCAAGGTTCGTTCTTCCAAACTATCCAAGCAGGGAAATTGGGCTTCTTGACTTTTGCTGGAAAAGAAGCTCTTCAAAGTTGATGATTGCAAGGAGGAGGACGCATTTCTTGGCCTGTTCCAAAACAATCCACCACCAAACTTAGTAGTAATACGGCTGGTAATCCTTCTGCCAGTATTCATTCTTGTCAAGTAAGAGTAATAATAATCGATGTTTAATTCCCCCCCCCGTCAAATGATATCCAAGCAAAACTTGGGGATAAAAAAAACTTATGAAATCACTTTTGGAAATTTGTCAACAAAAGTTGAGAAATTCACTTTTTGGTAATAAAGCGGATGGGGTCAAGAGAGGAGGAAGTTAACCACAGAATTACTTAGTGTTGGAGGAAATTGGTCAAATCCCCTTTCATTTGCTTGAACCAGTCCTGTTGGGCTGTAAACAAACGGATGTGTTGTTGCGATTGGAACATTATAATCCGGTATTTAATTGATTTGTGTCTTTTTAAACATTGCTGGTTGAGGGCTAGGGACTGGCGCAAAAGTTGGATGGTGAAATTGTTGTTTCTTTACTGTTTAACAAGAACGAATAGATTACTGGTTAAATTGCCTAAGAGCGAAATATCCGCAGCTACAGTTGGACCAATTGATAGAACAACAAGGAGAGAGTTTCAAGCAGATTTATTTGGTGAGTTGTTGTTGATAGTTTGAGTTATAAAAGTAGGAGCAAGAACGGATAAACGAGCAAAAACGACAACAAATCCTCGGCAAGATTTACAAGAAACAGCAAGCATTGTCCAAGACTGCCCAAAATCGCTGTGAAACTTTACTTTCTACCTCCTTCAATCGACCTGGAACTGCGCCTAAACGTATTTTACTTTTTCGTTCTCGAGTAATTCTTGATTATTAGGGATTATTCAACGACTTCGATGGGAATCTGTTCGTTCTTACTTGAAACCTCCTCTTTCTCTTCCTCTTTCTACGCCCTTTATACCTGTCCCTATGCCATTTCCATCCACAGCATCTCTCGCAACAACAACTCCCGAAAAAACACCTCCCACAACAACAACTCCCACAACAACGCCTACTTTTGAAGCACCCACTCAAGCGCAGGCACAGGCAGCACCAAGAAGGAGAAGGAAAACCACCTCGAAATCCAAAATCATGACTCCAAACATTGTAATAATTTAAGAATTGTTGAAAGAAGAAAAAAGTAACAAATTTGTAGAGGTCATCTGAACGAGTAAAAGTTGTCTCAATCACAAGTCCTGACACCATTGCAAATACGGTGTTTGGTCAGGTTAGTCTTTTCTCCTTTCACACATGTTGCGGAAAAATGTTGATAATAATTGCTGAACTAGTTATTCGAATAAATCTGCCTCGTTCATCTTGTGCATAAATGTCCACTTCCACCTTGCAAAGACGCAAAAACACTCTGGGGGCGACTCGGATATCCACGTCAACAGGGTCAAGTCAAGACTCTTCGGCGCGGTTGAGCACGCCGAGTAGCAAAGAATTGGGCGTTTTAGAGCTAGATGCCAGAGCACCTCGATTGACACTAATGGATGAGATAATCCTGTTGGGCATCAAGGACAAGGAAGTAAGTTTGTTGAACCAAGGCCATAAAATATAGGGATATTTGTCATTTTGGAATGATAGCATTTCTTATACCTTGCGAGGCTGTATCTTGATAGAACTGGCCTTGCGTGGTCGTATAGGCGTTTGCACTAATCTTGCCAATCCAGCCATCACCGTTCAAGTGTTGAATGATACGAATACGGGAGAGGTTTTATTGGATGAAACGTTGAAATTGATCAAGAATTGCCCTGAATCTTTGGCCATTTCAGATTGGATTAACCTTTTAAGCGGTACTTTTCCTTACCCAAGAGAAGGGAAGCTAATGAGAAATCAGGAGAAACTTGGAATTTAACCAAAATGAATTACCAACTAAGACAAGTTAGAGAACGGTTGGCCAAAGGATTGGTTGATAAGGGAGTTTTGAGAACTGAAAAACGCAACTTTTTGCTCTTTGACATGCCCACACATCCCTTGCAGGATTTAAAGACAAAATCCTTGGTGATTAATAAATGTTTGGACGAGCTAGTCGATCGCACTGTTGGCATGCAGTTGGACCCTGATCAGGCTCATCCGGATTACCGGTTTCGCAAACTAGTCCTGATTGGATCGGCCTATGCTGCCAATGTCCTGGAAAACGCGTTTACTGGCTTGGAGTTTGAACAAAAAGATAGAGCTTTGGAAAAGGCGGATCAGTTGTTAAATGACCTCGCCTCTGGTTTGGAGTACCCCGAGTACGCCCCATTACTGAATGGTCTGGGCAGAGATGGGCTGGAGTTGATAGCTGGAGTCATGCAAGTCTTTTCCAAAATGGACAATATCATATAATCTGTGTGTTGCCCTGTGTGGTATTGGGAGTTGGGACTGTGGTGTTTGGGGAAGTGTGTGTGTGTGTGTGTAAGTGTTTTTCTCTCTCTCACATATGAAAATAACAAAATCAGTATTTCTTTTAATACTTTCGAATTATACATTCATTGTTAAAATTAAATAATTAACTGTTATTGCTACTGCTGCTGCTGGTTTGTTCTTCTTTATAGGTGGAGACCAGTAGTGTAGGCGTTACTCCATCATCAGCCACGCCTAATCTCAACAACACGGCATCATACTTTAATAATTCTAATATTTCATTCATTGTAGAAACATCTTGTTGTTGCTGACTCTGTTTTTGTAACATTTGTTGCTGTTGTTGCTGTGGCTGCTGTTGCTGAGCTTGCATCGGCGGCTGTGACTGTGCCGACATTTGTGGTTGTTGACTCGCTGCTGTTGCTACTGGAGGTGCTGCTGGGGGCGAAGAAGCTGGTTGATTTGAAGCAGCAGTCACTTGAAATCCAGGAAAGGTTATTACTTTTCCATTTCCCAGTGGAATTGGTTTCAAAGCTCCAACCGCAGAAGGAGTCCCAATCAAATTCGCTGGAGCGGCATTCGTAGGATTATTAACTGGCGCTGCATTGGAAGCACCATGGACAGAGGCTGCTTTCATCGAACCATTCGCATTAGCATTGGAAGAAGCAGTCTGGCCATGAGGAATTCCAAATATTTCTACATTAGTTGAACCAGAAGTTGCTGGGACATTGGAAAAGACTGGAGATGATGAACCAGAATGAGGCACACCAAAGACATCACCTCCTCCCTTTGCCGAAACAGAAGCTGCAGCAAGAGTTGAAGCAGGAGGAGCAGGAGCGGGTGAAGGCTGAGTAGTAGGAGTATGTACAGAAGCAGCATGAGAGACACCAGTGCCATCTGAACTGAAATTAACAGCAGAAGCAGCAGCAGTTGAATTAACATAAGTAGGATTTACATATTCTACTGCTGAAAATCCGGTATGATGTTTTGTATCGTTATTGGAAGCATCCTTGGTAGAAGCGCTAAGCCTGGAAGCAGCGTTCTGAACATTATACCTACTGCAATCAGGGATGTTATAAGTTGAAGTTCTATCAGTAGCAAAGTCTTGCGTATAGTAGGGAGTTCCATCACTGGCAATAGTCAGGGCATTACCAATCATTTTATAATTCCTTGATAAGATATTGGCACGATGACCTGGCGAATTCATCCAGCCATCCATCACATCATATTCGTCCGTATACCCAAACGCGACATTTTCACCGACGTATACCCAGTCTATTCCAAATGAATAAACTCGCTGGCCGGGAGAGGAGCCAGCATAGCCAGTATGCGACATGAAGTTGGTATAAGCCTGATAATTAGAGTGTCCTTGAGCAGACTGTTGTAGGCCACTAAACCACCAGTTAGACCGCGTTAGAATGAAAAGAAGAAGAAAACCTATTAACTCCCAAGGCGTTTAGTCCATAACTAGAGCGATAATAATTGACCAAACAAGTAACAAGGTAGGGGTCAAAAGCTGCACAAGAACGAAAGAGGAGGGTAAATAGTAGTAATTTATTATTCATAGTTGGGTGTAGTAGTTGTGTGGTGTTGTGTGGAAGTATTGAAAGGAATGTTTTGAAAGGGGACAAATTAATTATTGTGACTTTCTGCACGCATTTGTGGTAAACACCACTCTTTGCACTGTTAACAGAAGGTTAATTACTGTTAATGAATTGGACTGGTGGTCAAAAGTAATAATAATTCCCCGTACCTCCACTAAGTCCAAACAGAAAACGGTTGTTCAAGAAACTTGTAGAAAAGAAACAACAAGATTACTTTGCCAGACAATTGAAACAGCAATTTATAAGCACAGAATCCACTCCTTCCTCTGCTCCTTCTACGGGTCAACTCTTTGTAAAAGGCTTGGAATTGGAGAAGAGGGTGGAAGCGTTTATAAGAGCTCGGAATTCCGGGCTTGTTGTACAAAGATCTGTTAAAAGTACACCCTGTTGTAAACTTGACCCTTTAAAAAATGACAAATTCTGCGATTATTTTGAAAATGAGAAGGGCGAGGCGGAGAGTAGTGATATGGATTTAGTATCAGATTATTCATGTTGAAAGGGGTGGCAATATAACTTTTACTCCACGCTTACTAATTCCCTTCTCATACCAACAAGAAAACACACACGGAAGGAAACAGATATGAATCGTACAATCTTTGCTTTGAACGCTGGTGTGCGAAGGTTCAAACCTCGACAAAGCATCTTAAAACTAGTAAGTGTAAAGTATAAAGTCATGATGTTAAGTGGGCCAGACTCCAAAAGCTGTGGAAAAGTTGAAACACTTGGTTGATTCTCCTCAACCTCGTCTATTACGAATCGACATTAAACAACGTGGCTGTGCTGGACAATCCTATTCATTGGATTACGTGGAGAAACCAGGAAAGTTGGACGAATCTATTGAACAAGATGGTGTCAAGGTTTTGATAGCATCTAATGCATTGTTGACGATAATTGGATCGGAAATGGATTACAAGGAAGACCGATTGTCCAGTCAATTTGTATTCCATAATCCCAATGTGAAGGAAAGTTGTGGCTGTGGTCTTAGTTTTACCACAACCAAGCAAGAATCCCTTAATGTTTGAGTGTGTAGTTTTAAAGTGTGTAGTTGAAAAGTAGATAAAATAGCGAATATATTTTAAGCCTGCTCATCCTCAGAATCAGTAAGTACAAAAGGTCCATTGGGCTCAGTAGCCGGGGTCTTCTTTGGTGAAGCAAATGGATTGTGGGAATCTGCCCCAGTTGCAATGGCTCCATGGGCAGTGGGGGGATTAACAGCGGCAGTTCCTCTGGACAGTGGCCTTTCCACCTCTGATCGCTGCACGGCAGTGTGTTTAGGTTTCTTGCGTATTTGGTTCAGTTCCAAATCATCAGACTCAAAGGATTGTCGAACATCAGCAAAATCCATCGCCACCAATCCATCATTCATATTGTCATAACGACTTCTCCTAATAATCACAGCTAGTCAGGGGGGAAAAAGCAATGGGTGTACTTTCTCTTGCTCAGGACCAGACCGATTAGAGATAAAAAGGCTCGAATAAATGTAATGGATAAAACCACAATTCCAATCCATACTTTGGTACTGCTACATTCCCCCAGACTGCACAGCAAGGCGAGGAATACGCCTACAGCTAGCAGACAAACATGAATCAACTCTCGATATGGCTTTGCTTGCATCTACAAAGGTGCATCTTGAAAATCTGATGATTGAACAAAACGAATAAAGTTCATACCCTCATAACTGCTTGATACTGGTAGATGGTTTCACACAGTGCGATAATTAAACTTGTCCACATCAGCGCCATAGATATGCTGGACATGCTACAATGACCAGATTAAAGGTGAGTGTGGGGGATTACCAGGAAGCAAGAGAAGCCAAACACTAGCAGCAGCATGTTATATAAAGTGAGAAAGAAGGTTTTTACTAGAAATATCCCAGTCAAGGAGATTAGAAATTCTATTCCATAAATTGAGAGAAACACTGATGCTTTGGGGCTGTTGGTTGCTTGTCCTGAACTTATCATCGATGACCACATTGTTTGCAGTGCTGTGTTGATAGAGGCCGTGTTCCCGTGATCAACTTGCTTCTTTTTTTTCCTCAAGAAAAAAAAAATCCTCTGTTTAAGGAAAAATACTGGTTGGATTGGTTTTTTTTTCCCACTTCGCCGTTTCTCACGATTAGCTTTTTTTTAGCTTTCACTTAGTAGGAATGACCGATACCAATCCACCAAGAGAAAACAAGCGTAACTTTTGAGATTTTGTCTAGAGTATTGTTGTTAGTTTATATTGGAAATGTGTCTAGTAAACTGGATTCTGCAGAGTTGATGGAACTGGTATATTGCAACTTGTCTAATTAGACTTTAACAAAACAGTTTACAAAATATGGCAAAGTTGTCAGGATGGATTTGAAGGAAGGTTATGGCTTTGTTCTTTACGAGAATACCAGAGAAGCTGAAGATGCTATCGCCCATCTCCACGAATATGACATTCAAGGAACTCAGCTCAAAGTGCAATGGGCGAGGTATTCTAGCTACCACTCTGTTAGGAAAGAAATAACTGACTTTTCGAAAAGAGAGCGTGCTCGTGAAGAACCTTGCGTAGTCTGCAACATGCCTGGTCATTGGGCTAAGGATTGTCCTGAATCCAGAGGTGTAGATATCAGGTCTGGAAGGTGTTTTCGTTGCGGTGAAGCTGGCCATTTAGCAAAATATTGTCAATCAAGCAACTTTCAGCGGGAAAATTCAGGCAAACCCCCGAACAAGTTCTTCAATGCTCAGTTCGACCGGGCCGATTCGCCCACCAGAGCTCCCAATGATACGCAAACTGGAAAAACTCGTGGATCTTTTGGAAATACCCATGCTATAAGACGCGATCATTTCCGCACTAATAGAGATGCCGCAACTATGGATGGCCGTTCTCATTTTTACACGGAAAGGACTACTTATAATCAATCGGGATATACTCCTCGCTTTGATACGGAAGAAAGAAGTCGCTATGATTATGCTGGGCGTGATAGTGGCGGCGGCTTTAATTCAGGAATGGGACGTTATGAACAGTTACCACCTGCTTCTCGAGAGCGTGGTTATGATGCTCGTTCAGGTGATCGCGGCTATATGCCTCCTTCGCACCAACAACAACACCACCACCAGCAGCAACATCATCCTCTTCCTCCTCGCTTGGAAAACAGGATTCCTTATGCTGAACCTAGAAGTGGACGAGATTACCATGATCCCAGGGGTTATGGAAATACTGGGCATGGTGCAAGTTACCACCAAAGACCATCATATACTTCGCAAAATAATCATCGAGGCGGTGGTGGATTAACAGGAGGAACTGGTTTTGGTGAAAGCAATTACAGAAGTTCTTTTGAAAATAATCCTCCCACCATGCCACGTTCTGATATATCCAGGGATATTGGAGGATATAGACGTGGTCATACCACGCCGTATGGAAGAGGAGGAGGCCCGGTAATAAGAGCTCGTTCTCGTTCTCCTGGATATGAGCGTCATGGAGCTGGTGGACCTGGAGCTGGTGGAAGTGGAGGAGGTCATCATTATAGTAACTATGGAGCAAATCCTGCTGTTAGATATCCACCACAGCATCATCAACCACAACAACATGGTAGTAAAGTAGAAGGTTATTATAAGAAGGAAGAAAGATACTCCAACTACGGGTAAGTTTAGCTCTTTTTTTTGTCTCTGGATTTTTCCTATTGTGTTGTACAGAAAGGATACATTTGCTTAGTCACTCCCAACACCTAACATGAAGAAGAAGAAGAAGAATAGTTTGCTTTTTCACACAAATAATTATCAGTTTAACTGTGGATAATTTTTAATTTCTGGACTATTTTTCTGGAAATGTGCGCATTAATGGATTTTTTAATTGGATGGAGTTGCTGATAAGGGAGCTTCTCTTTGTGACTAACCACATTGGACTAACCAAATTGGGCTACTTCACCATAACATTCCCTCTCTCTCTACCTCTTTTCCTAGTCTTGATTATTATCGGAAAAGTGTTTGGCTGAACCAAGCTGGGCTTACTGGGCTATAATAAATCAGCTCTTCTCTTTATTGATTGATGTCCACTTCTACAACAGCAAGGATTATTTTAACTGCTTCTATCAAAGTCCCCTCTACCAGCGCAAACATAGGTCCTGGTTTTGACACCTTGGGCCTAGCACTCTCTCTATACCTCTCCCTAAAGGCCGTTCTTTATGACCAGAGTCAAACAGCTGCAATTTCGTTGAAATATCCCACCACGAGAACCACAGCAGAAACCAACATTCCTTTTGCTGAAAACGAGAGTTTAATAATAAGCACGTTTAAACAAGTCTTGAGGGAATACCAAGCAGAGGCCATATTTGCCACTAGACTGCTCGAATTAACCATAGAAAACGAGATTCCCATGGGTCGGGGTTTGGGTTCTTCGGGAGCAGCCATAGTCGCAGGGGTGTTGCTAGCAAATGTTGTGGGAGATTTACGACTCTCTCAACAAGTAATGCTGGACATTTCCGCCAGTATTGAAGGACATCAGGATAATGTCGCTGCTTCACTCCACGGCGGCCTAGTAATAACCAGTCTAATTCCTACCAGTTCGCCAGTCAAGGGGTTGGATGGAACAATCCGTTGTCAAAAGATTGATTTATCCCGCGCTCAGCTAAAAGCCATAGCTGTGATCCCCACCTATGAGGTGAAAACCAAAGAAGCCCGACAAGTATTACCCGATGGTTATTCCAAAGCTGATGTGGTAAGTTGTTCAATTGGGGAGTGTTAAATAGCTGGCTGGCTGGGCTAGGTTCATAATTTACAACGATTATCATTGTTGCTAACTACCATTTCCCAGCCTGCCTCAGATCCCTGGCTTTTGTACCATGCCTGTCAGGATCGTCTTCACCAGCCATACCGAGAATCACTGGTATTATTATTACTGACAACATCCAAGTTATGTGCGGTAGATTCCTGGAATGAAGCAACTTTTGCAACTATTGACCCCCGATTCCTGTGATGGTGTTAATGCCTGCTTTTTGAGCGGATCAGGACCCACTGTTTTGGTCCTGGCCAGTCACAACTTTGACCAAATTAGGCAAAAAGCTAGTGACATTTTATTGGCTGAAAATGTAGCTTCTTCCACGCTTTGCTTGGACATTGGCGTAGAAGGAGCAAGTTGTATCACTGAATGAATAGTTGATGGTTAAAACGGGGGATAATCTGCTTAAAATTACAACACAGCTCTACAATCCAAGCTTATTTTACACTCCCTCCCTTCCTACACTCTCGCACTGCACCCGCACCCGCACCACACCCGCACTCCCACACTCTAAAGCAAGAAGCAATCAGAACTCGTCTATTCTGAAGAGGGTGTGAGTTTATCAGTGGAACTCGATCTATCCCACCCCCACCCAATGAGAATCCATCCAACTCAACTTTACCTGAATCTTAAGCGGTAATACCGCTGAGTTCCATCCACCCGCATTCCACCCACCCAGAGTTCATCAGAACTGCTGCTAGAAGTCGACGGTGGTCTTTCTGGAATCATGACTGGAAACCCAAACGAGGGTGTGTATCCCAGTGTACCACCACCACCCGAGGATGCTGTCGCTGAAGGTGATGCCCCGCCACTACTAGTGTTGAGGATGGGCGAAAGTGGATGTTCGCTAGGTGATTTATTGGCCCCATTGCTTGACGAGTCTGACTGAGTGGGTCGTTTGAACAAGTCGGCAAATGTGGTAAAAATCGGCATTTCTTGATCAAAAAAATTGGATGGAGCAGAGAAGTTCGAAATTGGTCATCGTTGCACCAAATGTGCATTCTTGGAGTTTAATTATTATTTCTATTCAATTATTATTACACTCTAGATCTTTCTAATGCCCATCATCATACCATTAATAAAGATTTACTCACCCTGTTAATTTTCATTTTCAACTAGACCGTCAGCAATTAAATTCACCTAGTCGATAATACTGTCAGAGACTGGGGGCTGTCTCTGACATAGTGAGGAGAGAGAGAGGGTGAAAATATATTAATAAAAGAAATTTTTAAAAGAGGGTGTCAAGGATGGAATAAGTTGAGAGGAAATAATTATTAGAATTATTTCCTGGTGTTTAACCATAATGGAATGGATCCATCCCAGTTTGGAAGTAGGAACATTAATGGA
>QZWR01000411.1:0-14168 GCA_004114325.1 Zoophagus insidians | reverse complement strand
AATCATCATTTGAATCATCTTCAGAATCATCATTCGAATCATCATTCGAATCATCATTTGAATCATCTTCAGAATCATCATTTGAATCATCTTCAGAATCATCATTCGAATCATCATTCGAATCATCTTCAGAATCATCATTCGAATCATCTTCAGAATCACCTTCCCTATCATCGTCTGCATCGTCTGCATTTCCTACTTCAACGGGTTTTATATCAACCGACTCTGTTTCAGTCACCAAATTTCCTGATACTTCTGAATCATCCACCGCAACACTTGAAAATGGAGCAACCCCATTTCCAGCATCAAGTATTGGTGTAATAGGATTCGGTGTAGGATTAAGGGCAAGAGGATTCGGTGTAGGATTAAGGGCAAGAGGATTTGGTGTAATAGGATTAGGTGTAGGATTAAGTGTAAGAGGATTCGGTGTAGGATTAAGGGCAAGAGGATTCAGTGTAATAGGATTAGGTGTAAGAGGATTTGGCGTAAGAGGATTCGGTGCAAGAGGATTAGGTGTAAGAGAATTAAGTGCAAGAGGATTTGGTATAATAGGATTAGGCGCAAGAGGATTTGGTGTAATGAGATTTGGCATTGGCGCAGTGTTTGTCAGCGGAGATATTCCATTCGTAGGCAAGCCCACTTGTGTAATTGGAGTTGTACTGGCTGCAGTGTTTGAACCACCAATTACTGCTACTGGGTTAATGTTCGGTGTGGTAATTGCTGTTAATGGTGGTCCTGGCGACAGTGATGCGTTTTGGGGAAAAGCCACATTGGTTGTTGTGTTTACTGGTAATACCGTTGAATTGATCGCCAAAGTTGAATTTGAAGCCGCTGGAATGATCTTTTTCTTCCTTTTCTTTCTCCTCCTTTTCGTTGTCGTCACAGTGGTGGTGGTTTCAATACCACCAGCCAATTGATCGGGAAGTCCCACACCCCCATTATTGCTAAACTGTCCTTCCACACCACCGTCCGTATCCTCATCATCCACCCATTCTTCATCATCCGCCAATTCTTCATCTGCGTCCGCCCATTCCTCACCGTCTTCCAATTGTCCATCCTCCTCCTCCCCATCATCGCGCTTGGCCAAAGCCACTTGATAAAGGGCTTGGCTGCTACGAGACACTAGACTACTGTGACTTTCCAAAGGATGTGCGAGGATTAACCCATTAAACAATAAAAGGCAAATTATTAACAACTTGTGCATTACCAGTAAATACAAAAAAGAAGAAGGAGTTGAGGGGAAATGGATGCTTGGTAATACAAAGTACCCGGGAAAAAAACAACGAGAAATAATTCCAATTAAAGTCACATGTTCCGCTGCGCTTTCCCTTCGCTATTTTCACATCAAAATGTCAAATATATGAGAGTTAAAAATCCATTCAATCACATGACGCGAAAAGTGTCAAATTTATTCAAGTCAATAATTAAACAGTTTCCTTGGGTTCTTCAGATGGTGGCATAATGGGCATCGTTTTAGAAGCTTTTAGAGCACTGGTACGGCGCACACCACCACCACCACCAGAAGCAGCACCACCCGTCGAACCAGAACCACCGATTCGTGCTGCTGCAGTACTTGGACGAACAACAGCCTCACCTGCGTCTTCGCCCTCAGCAGTGGCTCCAGTAGTAGCTCCAGCAGTACTAGGCCTCGTACTTCTCCTTCGAAAGCCTCCTTCACCAGCAGTCCTTCCAGAAGTAGGTTTAGTGTCTTTCTTTGGTGGTCGAACACCAAGGACCGCCAATAATGCAGCAGCTCTCAATGACGTAAAAAGATGGATAAAGTAATAAAAAGCAGCTACACTTCCAGGAGAATTTAGGGAAGTAGCGACAGGACCGAGATTTAAAACAAACATTCCAAATAAACCAACAAATGCCAACATTGCAAGATATCCCAACCGTCTAAGAGCATCGACAGTTTGAGGTGCTATTTTCTTGACTTCTTCCTGTTTCTTGTAAAAATTAAATGCTACACCAGAAATTAATTAAAAAGAACAAAACTTACTAAAAGACATGAACATTACAGCAGCCAAGAGTTGCATTATTGGCGCTACATAAAAGCAGAGAATATTGTTGAAGTTTAGCATTGTTAAGTTCTTGTTTCCCAAGTAGTAAATAACCGAAATGCTGGTTCCTATTAATTGCGCCAAACCTCCCATAATAATTACTCCACGAAATACATAAATTAATTTGCTATGTCTTAGTTGTTGGATAAAAACAGACCTTTAATCCCATCACCAAATTCATTAGTTTTTTCCTCCCCTTGATTGACAAAGAGAAGTGACTTACCAAAGATACAACAACATGTAAAAGGAAAGTGCTATAAAGTAAGAAGATACTGCGCCAAGAACAGAGTATTTCACAGTTCTAAACCGTAAAAAGAACACGAATAAATATACTATTTCCCTCTCACCCTCATTAGTCTTTCAAGTAAGCCCTAAAGAGCACTAACAGATAAATCCCAAGAGATCGACCAAGAAGAGCGCATTTCTGAAATCCCAGATAAATTCCTTGTTTTTAATACTCCTTCCAAGTAGGAAAAAGGCATATCCAATTCCACCAAGATCCTATCATCCATAATTAACACTTTTCTTAATGCTAAGAAATAATATACCAATATAAATAAAAAATACCAAGCAATCATAAAACCAACAGACAATAACGCATCATTAAAAGCCCCTCTTTCTATAATCTCCTCTTATTAACAAGAAAAAGGGGTTAAACCACCAATTACCTTGTTCAACGGTCAAAGTAACGGTTCCTGTCTTGGTCAACGATTTTATCGATGCTGACAAATCTTTGTTGCTAGGTCGATCAACAAAGACTATGTTTAAATCATTTGGTGGTGGTGCATCTGGAATTCCTGCACCACAGATATAATACTCTTTCATGGGATTTCCTTGGGTTCCATCATAAGTTTTACTGCAAAACATCAGGATAGCATCAATCGGAGGGAAGCCCATGTCGAGCATAGAAGCTTTCAACTCTAATAATGGCGCCCATGCTTCGGTATAACAACGATATCCACATTTGTTGTAAAGCGTTCCAAAGGATATGGTCAAAATGGTGCTTGGATAACTACTCCCATCGGAAACTGCTTGATCGATGTTAGATTGGGTTTTTTTGGGCAACGAGAGGATGCACTTTCCCGTATCCGGATCTTTAGCTGCGCCGATGGAGA
The DNA here is from genome assembly GCA_004114325.1 of Zoophagus insidians. Lineage (NCBI taxonomy): Eukaryota > Fungi > Zoopagomycota > Zoopagomycetes > Zoopagales > Zoopagaceae > Zoophagus > Zoophagus insidians. Next base: position 10,990 of record QZWR01000411.1, on the reverse strand, counting down.
TACTTAGTCCAGTCGCTGGTTTGTACTCGGGTGCTTTGTACTGGAAATACTCAAAAGATGGATAGTTTTCTGTCTCTTCATCATCCAACAATACGGTAACCTTGCAATAGCAAACAGGTATTATTAACATTAGTAATAGTAATAAACACAGCGAAAATCTCATAATGCTATAATCAAAAGTACACACAGAAAATGGAAGGAGTTGAAAGGTGGTGGTGAAGTGGGATCATCTTTTTTTTTTCCAACACCCCCTTCTGATAAATTTTTTTACCAACCCCAAATTCGTTCAAATTAGCGGGGCTGGCAGCGTTGTATTATTTAGGCCTTTTCAACCATTGTTTGATTCTTGATGAACTACTATTTACTATGGCTCTTGGAGTTTTATTATTGCTTGGACCCTTCTCTTACTGTATAGGCCTGGTTTTTACTATCATATTTATCCTTGCAAACTGGTCTGAAATCTGCTGTTTTAAAAAAGAGTCTATGCTTGATACGCATTTTTTTGGGAGTAAGTTTGACAACAAGCATACGAGAATTATGCCAACTAGAGAGGAATGAAAACCATCAAATTAATTATTGCCAAGTTCAAGTAGTAAAGAATTGGGTTGGTAAATCCTATAGACAATTAGAGAATATTTGTGAATAGAACTCTATTATTCTCTCCTTTTCAAATTCTATATTAATTAGCAAAAACTGCAACAATAAACTTGATGGGTTATGTAATATGATCCTTCCACTGATTGTGTATCCTTGACAGAGAGGACTGTTGTTAAGAAAGACCACCAATAAATATTGCGTGTAGTCGTAGCAACTTCAGCCTACAAAAGTTCCCAAATTAACTCATTGTTGTGCTGTTTAAGGGACATTGAAAGCCACGGAAAAGCTCATTGTTTTGGTAAATTCCCCATTATTTGTTGATGATAACTATCATAACTCATCAATGATACCTATTTATATTAGTAGGTAATTTTGTTAATAGGAAGAATATTCATTCAAAAAGCGTAGTTTGTATAAACATCTCTTTCTCTATTTCAACGGAATAGCTTGGTGAAAATTATTCGACGTTCTGAGACAACTTTTAGGCTTATCCTCTCCAGTTAAGGCGCTGAGGGATTTCCAAGAGTCATCAGGACATGCATTGGGCTTACTTGCCGGTTGGCAGTAAACTCTAACAGGGACATAACTCGAAATGGAAAGACATTTCTCCCAATCCTTGATACTGCGATATTGACCAAGTGGATCGACAGGCCTGCTTATCGGACAATTTGGAAGTTTGTCAGCACCAGTAAGGTCATGAAGTTTATCCCAGGTTTCCTGTTTACACCCTTTCGGCATTTGGTTGGATAGACATTTATCCTTCTTATTAGGTAGTTCGCTTAAACAGTCTTTATAATCCTTGATACTTTCATAGACAGGTGGAACTGTAGGTGCGGAATCTACCAACAACAAAGCACACAGTAGGAAAGAGGAGAAAGTGAATTGCATTGAGTTTATTTTGAGAAGGGAGGGAAAAAAAAGAGTTGAGAAAACCACAGCAAGAAGGAAGAGAAGATTCTTGTTTTGGGAATTTTTTATTTCCTTTTGATGATGTAAAGAGTTTATCAATAAAAACAGCACTCATCGGCCTTCTGATGATAACTTCAACAAAACAATGTGGCTTGGGTCCTTTGATTATACCTTGGTTTGTTCTGATTAAAACATGAGTATAAGTTAAAGCTTTTAACAATAACTCTCTGCCACATTATCAGTGTGATGTTGCAACATTGGGCTCATCGGCCTTCTCTTTTAAGTACCACCACCACACAAATGACTTTTCAATGAACAGACTTTTTGCAATAGTGGGGCCACAAGACTTGACACAAATCAACTACTAAATATAAGAACAGGTTAAAAACATTGACAAGTGATTTAAATCCATCATTGTTTGAACCATTAATATAAGCTATCAACACTAATGAGTTCTTCGTAGGTACAACAACCGCCCGTTAAACCTGAATTGGCCTTAAATTGGTAGGAACAGGGGTACCCATAATACCACCAGTGGCAAGTTCTTGTTGACCATCCAAAGGATTTGGTTTTCCTTGCATCGTTTCGGGCGTTGGATTAGCAGTCGAGGGACTCTTTTGCAAAGCTAAAAGTACATCTGGTGGGAGATTTGAAGGGAGATTTGAAGGTAAAGCTGTAGTTGTTGCATTATGATCATTTTGATTATTCTGGTTGGAAATAGCTGCTGCTTCTGATGTTGAGCTTTGCAACGAATTATCTTTTGCGCTTTGTCCAAAAATCATTTCTCTTCCTATCGGAGCTGGATCCGTGGTATTTGTCGGAGGGGTTGGAGCAAGTGGTTCATCTATGCTTGTCGGATTAAAGGATGATCTTTGCCTCGGTCCAACTTCCATTATAACCACACCCTGATCTCCAAGCAAATCATCGGCTACTGAATTGTTATCAGAAGTATTCTCAGGTACTGAAATACTCGCAGCCGCCAATGCATTGCCACCATCCGTTCCTATTCCATTGCCTTCTTCGTCCCATTCATCCTCTCCACCTTCGTCCTCTTCTTCATCTCCCCCACCTTCGTCCTCTCCCTCCTCTTCCCAATCTTCGTCCTCTCCTTCCTCTTCCCAGGATTCGTCCCAATCCTCGTCGTCGTCGTTGTCGTCTGAACGTTTAAACAGTGGATTTACAAGTGCGGCTTGGTTATCATGAACTAATTCGGTAATTGCAAAAAGTCCGACTGGGAGGACAAGGGTCAAACCAAAAGACAGGAAATTAAGAATAATTAGTAGCAAAACGAGCATTATTGATAGAATGAGGAGAGAAAGCTGTGTACAGTAAAATAGTTGAAAGGAAGAAAAATGGGCTCGTGATTGGTAAAATGGTGAAATAATTAATTAAATAGAATTTCATTAATTACCCCCACCTCAATAAATGCAAATTACTTCTTCCACCCCACTGTGAACATTCCAATTAGAACTTTCTTTGTCTTTTTTTTCCCTATTGGTTTTATTGTTTGGTAATTACAACAATCCTAATAATAATCACTCTAATTTGGTAATTGTCAAAAGTAATAATATAAATCAATGAACAAACAATTAAATTAATCATTTTTAACAGTTTCTGTAGTAGTAGTAGTAGTGGAGACTTGACCAGCTTCCAAATCATTGGATTCCACAGGAACATCCTCAGCTTTGACATCCGTTGAGGCTTTATTAATGTCACCGATAGCAGTAGGTTCTGAGGTAGTTTTGGTGTCCTTCTTTGGAGGTCGAACACCAAGGACGGCCAATAATGCTGCAGCTCTCAAGGAAGTAAAGAATGCTGTAAAATAAACCACGATCGCATAACTGACCGGAGAAAGGATAGATGACTGAACAGGGCGAAGGTTAATAATAAACATCCCAGTTAAACCGGCAAAGGCCAAAATCGCCAAAAAGGTCAACCTTTGAATGGCTTCAACATTATGAGGAGATACTTTTTGAGCTTGTTTCATTTTTAGGTAAAAGTTAACGGCTTCACCCATTAATAAACACCGTTAAGAAAAGAAATCCTACTAAATACCACAAACATTGATGCAGTGGTTAATTCCAAAGATGGCACAACGTAAGAACTATCAATATTATGGATTTTCAGGATTATCTCACTTTCATGTCCCAAGTAACAGATTATTGCAATGGTAGTTCCGAAAATCTCTGCAAGTTCTCCTGAAATTATTATTGTTCGGAATACAAAAATCAATCTGCTCTGACGCAGTTGTTGAAGAAATTGTGACCTATTACCCATCAACAGATCAACGCCAAGATAGGTTATTTTACCAAAGATATAACAACATGGCAAAAGAAAGGCCTATAAAGTATGAAGATACAGCGCCAAGCATGTAAAACTTGATGGTCTTTAAAGGAACAAAGAAGATCAACGAATAACCTAATTGTTACAATAGGACACATTTGAAAGGGGGAGGAGAGGGAGCTTACAGGCATACCCAAAAAGATCAACCAAATATAAAGCATTCCTAAAATCCCAAAGAAATTCCTTATTCTTGATAGTTTTGACCAAGATGAAAAAGGAATAAACTATGGCCGTAATATTCTATAATATTTACTTAATTGGGTGTTTTTTTCCCCCTGGCCCTACCAACAAAAAGAGGAAATACCAAGCAATTAAATATCCTATCGATAAAAACACATCATTAAAAGCTCCTCTCTCTTGAATAAGTTAAACCAACTTGTTGTTAACATGGGAGAAATACCTTTTTCTATGGTCAAAGTAACAACTCCTTGTTTTCCAAGTGCCACAATCCTGGTAATTAACTCGTTGGCACTGGTCCTATCGACAAAATTCACGTTTAATTCGGGCGGAGGAGGAGATTCAGGGATTCTTCCACTACAGATGTAATTTTCCTTTAAAGGATTCCCTGGGGTTCCTTCATAAACCATATTACCATAAACAATTATAGCATCGACTGGCGGAAATCCCATTGAGGGCAATTTCCCCTTGAACTCTAACAATGGAGCCCACATTTCCGTATAGCAACGAATTCCACACTTGCTATAAAGAGTCCCAGTAGCCACGGCGACAATAATGCTAGAATAACTATTAGCATCGAGGGTATAATCTTCAAGTTCCACTGTGGCTGGTACCGATAGGACGCATTTACCGGTATCAGCATCAATATTGGGGTGGGCAAGGAGGTGAATCCCGGTTACTGGTTCAAATTCGGAAGCTTTGTACTGGAAATACTCAAAAGATGAAAAATGGGCTACTTCCTCATCATCCAAGGATAAGGTAACCTTACAAAAACAAGGGCTTATTAAAACTATTAGTACTTGGGAGATTAAATAAAGAGAAAAATTCATAATAAAGTTGATGGATGATTGGGAGAAGAAGATGAATAATATTTTTCCTTATTAGTGCAAACATTATTAAATTTCTTAATTAAAAACACAGTTTTCGTATTATTACAAACTAATAAAACAACAATAAGGATAAAGAGATTAGCTGCTAAAAAACACATTATTTATTAGTATATAAAGAGATAGATAATTCTAACAAGATCTTATGACCAAACACTATTGACAAACTGCCGAAGTTGAAGAGAGCGTTACACATTGTGTTCCACCTGGACAACTTTGAGTTACCACATAGGATACCGGTGAACATGTCGCTATGGTTCCAAACTGCGTACAGAAGCTATTGCCAGGAGTACAAGCTGTTGGTGCTGTGCAAGACGCTGTGGTTGCGGACACAGTATAACAAGTACCACCTCCACAAGGAAGCACCGTAGCAGAGTTAATACCAGAGCAGCTACCAAGGCTACTAGCCGAGTAACAGTAGCTATAAGTTGATTGACACCCAGCCACGGTAATTGTGCCTGAGGGGTTGGTGGAAATCCCACAAGCTGCTGCCGTTGTTGAGAGCGAAACACAAAGTCCGGTTCCGCAGGTGTAGGTTGATGCCGTGCCACTTCCAGTACAAATGGCAAGGGTAGATCCACTGAAGCAATGCGAGTTGCCCGAAACACACCCGGTAAGCGTAATACTCCCAGTAGGAGTAGTGCTAGAAACGCAGGATGCCACCGTTGTACTAGTAGTGGAACAACCAGGAGAACAAGCCTGTACTGAAGCAGTATTAACACTAGAGCAAGTGGCGAGAGTATTGCTGTTATAACAATAAGTAATCCCAGTAGTGCATCCTGGAGAGGAGAATTGTCCAATAGGAATGCTACTACAAGATGCAGTATTACCCGAGCCCACGCAAGAATAAGGACATGTAGTAGCAGTTCCTAGGCCAGTGCCAACACAAGTGATCAGCTGAGTAGAGCTTGAACAGAAACTATAACTCGTTTGACATGACGTATAGGAGACGATATTGGAAGTGCAAATAGCCACAGTACTTGATAATCCTTGGCAGGAATTAGAGGAGCAAGTATTTACCACTCCGGTATTAGTACCAGTGCAAACAGCTATTATCGAAGACGTATAACAATAGCTCTTGTTCGGGAGACAATTTGTAATTGTCAAGGAAGCCGAATTGCTACAAATGGCAACATTGTTACCAACGTTTTGACACGAGTTTGGTGAACAATTGTTCAACGTGCCGGTGTTTGCACCATTGCATTGAATGACAAACCTATTATCAGAGGGGTAACAGTAACTATAACCTGCTGTACAACCAGAATAAGTGATAACTCCACTGCTAGAGCTGGAACCAGTACAAGCTGCAGTGTTCGTACCCGTAGGCAGACAAGTAGTGCTACATTGAGTCACTGCTCCAAAACCAGAAGAGGTGCATTGAATAACGCTCGTAGAGGTATAACAGTAAGTGCTACCAATTAGAGTGCACAAGTTATAAGAAACCGCACAAGTGGCCGAAATGCTGGAAATAAATTGACAGGAACCGGTACAAGTAGTAACAGCACCATAACCATTAGAAGTGCATTGGATTACGCTCGAGGAGGAATAACAATAAGATGTGCCCGAAGTTAAGCACTGACTGTAAGTAGAGATACAGCCAGCCGAAGTACTCGACAACACTTGACAATTACTGCTGCAAGTCGATAGAGTTCCATAACCAGCCGAAGTACAAGTAATGACGCTGGTCGAAGTATAACAGTACGTATTGCCAATGGTTTGACACAGACTATAGGAAACTGTGCCAGTACCTCCCGTTCCGGTACAACTTGCCGTTGTAGAGGTAAGAGCTTGACAGCTTCCACTACTACACTGCGTTACTATTCCGGTGTATACACCATTGCATTGAATGATGCTGCTGGTGCTATAACAGTAGCTATTTCCTGAATTAAGACATTGACTGTACGAGGTAGAAGGACAGGTGGCGGTGGTGGATGAAGAAGCGACGCAATTACCAGTAACACATTGAGATAACGTTCCAGCTCCAGTAGTAGTGCATTGAATAACATTAGATAGAGAATAACAATAGCTTTGTCCAACTTGGCATAGGTTGTAAGATACAGTGCTGGTGGTAGAACAACTGGCCGTGGTAGAGGTAAGAGTTTGACAGGTACTGGAACAAGTGGTCAATACTCCAGTGTTAAAGCCACTGCAAGTTACTATAGAAGTGGTAGAGAAGCAATAACTGTAACCACTTTGACATCCATTTACTGTTATAGTAGTGCCGGTACCACCAGTACAGCTAGCGGTGGTAGTGGTCAGGGTTTGACAACTAGAACATTGAGTCAATGTTCCAGTGTTAAAACCATTGCACTGAACAATTGAATTCGAAGAATAGCAATAACTATAGCCAACTTGACATCCGTTAACAGTTATAGTAGTTCCTGTACCGCCAGAACAGCTGGCAGAGGTAGTACTAATCGTTTGACAATTACCATTACAAGTGCTTACAGTTCCAAGCCCCGCAGAAGTACAGGAAATAAGGCTGGTCTGACTATAACAAAAGGTATAACCATACTGGCAAGGACTATAGGATATACTCCCAGTACCTGTACAAGAAGCAGAGGTAGACGTCAGGGTTTGACAAGAAGAAGAACACTGGGTCAAAGTTCCAACGTTTAAACCAGTACAAGTAACCAGATTTAAATTCGAGCAAAAGGAATATCCGCTCAAACAGCCATTATAAGTTATCGAGGTGCCAGTAGAGCCAGACCCACTGCATGAAGCCGTAGTAGAAGTGAGGGTTTGACAGTTTGAAGTACACTGGTTTACCACTGCAGTGTTATATCCCGTACATTGTCCAATACTGTTACTAGTGTAGCAGTAGCTATAGTTGGGTTGACATCCCTGCACAGTAATTGCTGGATTACAGGTGGCTTGAGTACTGGTTTGGCTTTGACATCCCGAGGGACAGGTAATAACGATGGCTTGGTTAATTCCGATACAAAGGCCTAAACTATTAGTCGAATAACAATATGAATAGCCCAATTGACAGCCCTGGACAGAAATAGTTCCTGAAGACGTGGAACATTGAGCACTTGTTGAAGAAAGTGTTTGGCAGGTATTTGAACTAGTTCCTCCAAACGTTGATGTTCCAACCCCTGTGGTTGGACAAGTGGTGACTTGGGCCTGAGTGCTGGAGATACATAGAGCTACGCTGCTGGTGGTATAACAATAAGAATATCCCTGAACGCATCCAGGCACGCTTATAAGCAAAGAACCAGTGCAAGAAGCCGTAGTGCTGGATTGTGTCTGGCAGCTGCTTGAACAAGTAGACAAGGTTCCAACGTTAATTCCCGAGCAGATTGCCAGTGTATTGGTGGAATAACAAATAGTATAGCCAGATTGACATCCTTGCACAGTAACCGTGCCTCCACTTGATCCTTGACATTGCGCCGTGGTGGAAGTGAGAGTTTGACAACTGGTGCTACAAGTGTTAAGGGTTGCTACATTGATCCCAGTACAAGTTCCCAAAGTAGTTGAGGAATAACAATAAGAATAACCCACTTGACAGCCATTTACGGTAATAGTTCCACCTCCACTGCTAGAACACTGTGCTGTGGTAGAAGTCAAGGTTTGACAACTGCCAGAACAAGTGCTAAGGGTTGCGAGGTTGGTCCCAGTACAGGTTCCCAGCGTTGACTGTGAGTAGCAGTAGGAATAGCCTAATTGACACCCCTGAACAGTAATGGTATTTCCTCCGCCTCCAGCACATTGGGCCGTGGTGCCTGTAAGCGTTTGACAGCTGCTAGGACAGGTACTAAGGGTTGCCACGTTAACCCCAGTACAAGTTCCCAGTGTGGTGGAGGAGTAACAATAAGAATAACCTACTTGACATCCTTGCACAGTAATGGTAGTACCACCGCCATTATTTGTACATTGCGCCGTGGTAGCAGAGGTTGATTGACAACTACCAGGACAGGTGCTAAGGGTTGCCACGTTAACTGCAGTACAAGTTCCCAGCGTAGAGGAGGAATAACAATAAGAGTAACCCACCTGACAGCCTTGAACAGAAATAGTACCACCGCCAGTAGAAGGACATTGTGCACTAATAGTTGAAAGAGTTTGACAAGTTCCAGAACAATTAGTAACCGATGCTTGAGTGCTAGATGTACAAGTGGCCAAGCTATTTGCAGTGTAACAGTACGAATATCCAGTGACACATCCTGGGACACTGATTGTAGTTCCTCCCGTAGACGTAGAACAAGAAGCGGTGGTAGAAGTCAAAGTTTGACAGTTACCAGTGCAAGTTTGCAAGGTAGCCAAGTTAACCCCACTACAAACCCCCAGTGTGTTGGTGTCGTAACAGTACGAATATCCCTGCTGACATCCCTGCACTTGAATAGGAACACCGCCTCCAGGTGGTGGAGAAGTGGAAGAACAAGAGGCCAAGGTATTAGTAAGAGTTTGACAGGTGCAGGAGTAAAGATAAGCAGTGTTGGAATTCACACATCTTGCAATCGTTCCTGGTGCATAACAATAACTGTAGCCATTTATACATCCATTAACAGAGATTGTTCCACTAGCAGAAGGAGCACTAGCGCAGTTGGCATTGGTTGCCGATACCGCATTGCAAACTGAGCCAGTAGGGCATGTAGTAATAGTCGCAGAATTTACCCCTGTACACTGGGCTACGTTGGAAAGGTCATAGCAAAGGGTATAACCAGAAGCACAGCCACTGAGCGTAACTGAATTTGAAGTCGAACAAGTCGCGGAAGTTGAAGAAACCTTGGAACATTGCAATGGGCAGGGGGAAACATTGGCGATATTGGGCGCAGCACATTGAGCAAGATAGCCAGAATTGTAGCAGTAACTGTAACCAGTAACACAGCCTTGAGCAACGATGGTGACTACCGAACTGCCTGAACCTCCACCCGAATTGGTACAAGTCGCCGTGGTAGCACTAGTTGCCAAACACCCCTGTCCAGACGTACAGATAGAAATGGCCCCAAGGTTGGTTCCTGAACAAAGGACAATACTGTTACTGGCAAAGCAGAATTGATAATTTACGGCACAACCAGAGTAGGCAATTGTGGTAGAACTAGGAGGAGGAATTCCGCCTGGAGGTCCGCCTGGAGGTCCACCTGGAGGTCCACTTGGGGGTCCGCCCGGAGGAGGAGGAAATCCACCAGGAGGAGGGGGCCCACCAGGAGGAGGAGGAATGGATCCACCGCCCGAACATGTTGCTACGGACTGAGACACAGCAATACAGGTAGAAGTGGAAGGACAATTAAACTGCGAGGCATAATTATTGGCATAACAAATCACTAGTTGACCGTTCTGTGAACAATAGCTGCTCCCAATAGTACAACCCTGGAAATAATTGTTTCCAGTAACAGCAGAACAAGAAGCCCCAAGGGAAGAACTGGAAGAACACTGCGAACCACCTCCACAAGTAGTCACTATGCCAAAGTTCACTGCATTACACTGCACCAGCGTAGTGGTAGCTAAACAATAAGCATTTCCTGGGTAACAACCTGCTATATACTGCGTATTTCCTGAAGGAGGCGGCGGAGGAGGAGAGGTGTTTGCACTGGCGCAATATGCCAAGGTAGAGCTTAGCGCTGTGCAAAAAGTACCACTAGCACAACTTAGAAAGATGACATTATTTCCCTGAGGCGTACAAAGCGTGAAAGTCCCACCGGTACAAAAAGTGCTATTTGGAGTGCAAGAAAACGAAGGTGGCGGCGGAGGAGGTGGAGGACCAAAAGGAGGAGGCGGACCAGAGGAAGGTGGAGGAGGACCAGAGGAAGGAGGACCAGAATTGGGCGAACAAACAGCAATGGAAGAAGACACTGTTCTACAGGTCAGATTATTTGGACACACCAAACGATAAGCAATGCCATTCACACATTGTAATAAATCACCATTACTAGCACAAAGGGTGTTTCCAGTAGCACAGATCCCTGAAGAGGGCGGAGTGTTGGGCGGGGGAGGAGGAACTGGCGGAGGAAACGACGAAGACGAAGTTTGACAATAAATTGTGTTTTGAGAAGAAGGAGTGCAAGTTCCACCGTTGGGACAGGTGTAACGCTTATAAACCGAAGCATCACAAACATAGTAACTTCCATCATTGGCAC
>QZWR01000410.1:0-13827 GCA_004114325.1 Zoophagus insidians | reverse complement strand
AGAATGTAATAGACATAAATCTAGCAATACGAAGACATTATCATTGTGTTGCCACTTGGAAATAGAAAATCAGCGGCGAAACTGATTGGTCAGCTTCATTGCGCGCCATTTTCAAACGCCGGCAATTAATTAACGCTATCAAATTTGCATCTCCTTCACCTATAGATTAAGTTTTAAAAGAAAGATTAAGTTTAAAAGAAACGAACGTCTCACCCAGCTTGTTTTTAAAATGCAACGACTTGATTTCCAAATTGAAATAATTTTTATTTTGTTATTTGCAGCTACAGCATCTTCACTGCAACCATGTTCGAAGGAGCAAAGTGTTGTCAAAGGCATGACAACGGCTCTCATTCGCAAGCGTTACAGCTCAATTTGTTTGTCGGGAAAGTGGGCGCCGAGACTGAGCCCTGCGATGATACTCAAATACGCCGCCAGCAAACAGTCATCATTGCCTCATTGTGAATCGCCCTTGGTGGAAGCCATCAAGGCTAGACGCTCAAAAATAACCGAATGGCTGATCGAATACGGAGCTGATGTAAAATCAAGAGATTTCACAGGTCGTTCTGTGCAGATGATTGCTTACGGTGCTTGCTATTTCGAAATTCTTGACTTGTTACTGAGAAACAACTCTTCAACGATTCCGAGACTTCAAGATCCTACAATCGCACTCACTTCACGATGGAAAAGCCCACTTCTCGACGCTTCATGCCGTGGAAATGCTGGGACAGCGTCTGTTTTGTCGAAACATGGTCTAAAAAATGGATCAAAAATCGAGGTAGGCTACGAAGAGCTTAACTGCGCGTTTCAGAGGCGCCATGTTCCGACAATGATTGCGTTATTGCAAAGCGGCCGAATTCGATCGGACAATATGAAAGTATTGGAGAGGCTGGTATCGTGGACGTTGCAGAAATTCCGCACTTTCATGAAAGTACTCAGAATGTTGTTGCAGTCTGGAGTTAGCGCAGCGATGGAAACCGCGGAACCAGTACTGACAATCGCCGGGTTCGTCAACGCCACTCCTGAAGTTTACGAGCTGCTTCTTCGTTACGTACCTAACATCAACATTAGGGGCACGAACGACTTGCGAGCTCTGCATTGGGCCTGTATAAAAAATAACTTTGATTCCGTCAAATTTTTGGTGCAACATGGCGCAAACGTTGATGCTCTCAGTACAGATCTAACAGCGCCACTTCATTTCGCCACTGCTTATGCCTCGTACAATATCATAGAATTTCTGTTGAAGATCGGAGCGTTCGTTGATTCAAAAGATAGTGATGGAGAGACGCCTCTGTCAATCGCAGTTCAGTTCAACCGACCAGTGGAGGTAATCAAATTGCTTCTGGACTATGGAGCCGACATTGATGCGACAACGAGTACACGCGGCGATTCGCCTCTTGCTATCGCTGTAACGATGCAAGGCTCCATTAAAAGTGCTAAACTGCTTCTTAACAGAGGCGCAAGTGTAGAAATCAGGAACAAAGATGGTTTAACTCCATTACTGGCTGCTGTTAAAAGCAATGCCTCACTCGATATTATTCTGCTATTACTGAACCACACCCGCGTGAATGTAAATGATTCTGCAACAGATGGCTTTACAGCCCTCATGTTCGCGTCTGAAAATAACAACATCGAAGCGGTGCATAGTCTATTGGACAAAGGGGCAGATCCTGATGCTACCACCGAGAAAGGGGAAACTGCCATTTATCGTGCGATTTCTAATAAAGCATCAGCGGCTATTGTGGCGGAGTCATTGATTCGACGAGGGGCCAACGTGAATAGAGCTATTACCGATGGTGGAGACACTGCGTTGATGCTAGCTTCTAGAACGAACCAAACCGAGAATGTCGAAGTCCTATTGAAGTCAGGAGCGAACGTGAACACAAAGAATTCGCAAAATTACACGGCCCTCACTTTTGCAGTTGACTACAACGCTTCGACATCGATTTTGGAAATGCTGTTACAAAATGGAGCCGATCGAAACGTTCGAGATGCCGAAGGCTGTGGGCTAACTACGCATGCAACTTCGCCTAGAATTATTTCATTTTTGTTGAATCACGGTTTTCAACTCGAAGCAATGAATACTTATGTTATATGCGGTAATTACTACGCAATTCGTAGCCAAAACTCAGGAATAACGTTACAAGAGCAAACGGGAATTTACGGCTCGAGAGATTTCCCGTTCCAAATAGTGCGCACTGACAAGGCGGCCTCGAAGACGTTTAACGTTGCATTGCTTACTCAGCTCGTCGCAATCGGTGCTACTGAAGACTGTACTATTCAAACATTAGGCCGTAAAATGTTGGAGCTCATCAACAAGAGAGAGGACATCATGCCGGGATTTGCCATGGAACTGCATTATTACAAAGTGATTGACTGGAGTTTTCATCCGTTTGGCAACATGCATATCCCAGTGGCCATCGAACAGTTTGCTAATCCGTATTTAACAAATAACGACACTCTCCGATTGCCATTCATAGCTGGGCCAAAATACGGCTGTATGGACATGGCGGCAGAAGTTACTGAAGGCATCGCTCTGGCCATTCGAATAGTTCAGAATCACTTCCACATGACCAGTGTCCATCTTGAAAAATGTCACCTGGGTGAACCAAATTTGAAGTCAAATTTTGTGAATGACATCAACGAACATCATTTTGGCCTAGTGACACTGATGAGCTTTCTCAAATCTAAACGATTTGGCTTTATTTGGAAGCAAGTTGCACTTATTGGCGGCTACTCCCAAGAAATAACTAGTGGAATATTTGATCAGACGTCTTTATACAGCAAATGGTTGACATCAAACGGCATTGAAGTCTTGGACTATCAATTCGCGGCAGGCGACTTCACAGCTACATTTGATGCCATAAAGCAAAGTCGAGCTAGAATCATCATCGTCACTAGCAAAAACAACGATGTGTCAAGTAAGGGCGTGGAAAGATGCGCATTCTGTGAAAAGATTCTGTGTTCCAGTTATTCAGCAGGCGTTCGACCTAATCGGTACGTTGTCATGATGCCAATGGTAGTTTGTTTGGAATTAAAATGCATAGCAAAAAATTCAGTAACTGAAGATATGGGCGGTTTATGCAAAAAAGAGATCCGATTGCAGCAGACGAGAATGCTTTTTATTGGTGTCCCACAGAAAGTCGTAACGACATCTTCATCCGTGAGTTATGTAGTTGCCAAATTCTTTGAAGATGTTTGGGACTCAACGGAAGCAGCCAAAACTGTACTCGATGATGCGAGAAAGAAAGAAAAATGTCCTCCTGCTGGAGGTGACTGGGAAAACTTTCAGAAAATATTAAAAACAACAATCTATTTGTGGCACACTGTTGTTATTCGCTTTCAGAACAATGATGAACTGGCGACTCTGTTGAAACAAGGAATGGATGGAAACAAAACCGCAGCCCTGAAAATTGAGAAGTTAATTTCTGATGCTGCCGTTAACGCCAAAGTGGTCTCTTCGAATGAAGATGTGTTGACCGGATTGGTTATTCAGCCAAATTTCGATTATTCACAGTCTAGCAAAGCTCAATGGCGAGAATATGTCGAATGGCGAGTAATTGCAAAGATTCGGCCCGTGAAAGAAGATGGATTAACATTGAATCTGAATTTTTCTTCGCACAATGTAACGCCAGACCAGTCGATATTGTGGTTTACTTCGAATGGCAAAGCCCCAAAGGACTTGTCAATCGTATTGGAACTCAGTGCCAACTACAATGAAATAGCATCGCTACTTGTTCTTAGCGTAACTGCAGTCGTTGTAACTGCCCAATTATTTGTAGCTGTATACATATTGACAAGAAAACGCAGAAGGCGTGAAATCTATTTCGATCGTCAGAATAATCTTTTCGTCCTCGCTGGTTGTCTAATTTTAGACGTTTCAGTTATCACAATTTTGACTGGGACAGAACTGTTTCCATCCGCAATGTGCTACTTCCGAGCAGTTTTCCCTGTGATTGGACTGACTGCATGCAATGGCATGCTCTTCGTGAGAATGGTTGCGATGCCAACTTTCACTCACGAAAATCGGTACATCAGCAGGCAGTTTCAAAAGCGCTTCAGATTTGACTTGAAATACTTTGAAAAACAACGGAAAGCAAACATGGTGCAGTTAGAAAAGAAAACGACCCTGTTAGCAGGGGCCATTTTAGCCGTTGTTACCGTCACAATAGCAATCTGGCTGGCCGTCGATCCAGTAATCCTGAAAACAACTGTAGCCAATGTTGAAACCCCCGTCTACGTAGCTGAATTAGATTCTCTGGTCACTTACAGACTCGAGTGGTGTGAATCACGAAGCCAGTTGTACGCCATATATGTGTTTGGCGCTCTTCAGTGCGTCTTTCTACTCTTTGGCATCTTCATTGGTTTGGCGATGAAACAAAAAGTCCGATTCACTCGCAACCGTTGGAAAGCTGAAGTCGTTAATTTGCGGATGGCCCTCACAAATGCTTTGACTATAATCGTGTTTGTGGCCGTATTGATGTTTATTGTGCCCTCTAAACCGGCCACAATCTGGTATTTGAAGGTGCTGCTTTACGCCAGCGGAGAAGTTCTCTATTCGGCATCAACAACTGGCATATTATTCTCCACTTTGCTGTCACCCATGGCAATGCTCGCAACAAAAAAATCAAATACAGCTGTCTAACTTCAAAAGCTGTCAAAGTTGAAAGGCCATGGCCATCCCGGCGGCACCACCCGGATGACCTGCATCTTCATAAACCTAGGTTCAAGCTGTTATTATAAACTATTCAAAAGTTGAAAGTAAATTCTAAAATGTTATGATTTTATAACGTAATTCTAATAATTTCAAGCATTTTTAAAAAACCTATTCTATTTCATCATTGTTCATCTAGATTCGCTTCGTTAAATGCCCTGATCGATCATCATCGGAGAACAACCCAAAGAATCCCCATTAATGCTTCTTGATATGAAAATTAACGTAATGAAATTGTACCAAATCCGAGTTTATAATAACAATGATGCTTCCGGTGTGACAAGCAAAAGAAAATAAAATTGTTGTAACATTGTAAATTTTGCGCAATTTCTTCCTTTTAGCGGCTTCAAAATAATTATATAACTCCATCGACAGCTTCCAGTTTTATGGCCGGCGACCAACAATAACTGCTGCTGTACCTGTGATAGCATTAATTTTAATATTGCCATGCCCGGGCAGGGTTTTCGAATGATATTTCAATCAAAATGCGAAATGCGTTCGACGATCATAAATTTTCGAGGCCACGGCAAATATCAATGTGCAGCAAATTGCTGTCGGAGATACATCTCCTAGTTTATTCCTTGCTTGCTCTGGCTTCGCTTCAACTAAGTCAAGAGGCTGTAGTCGAGAGATAGCGACAGAGCTGTAGAGGCTGCTATCGATGAATGACAACGAAAACGTACGTGACGACTGACGCGAGCATCTTGCAGCATAGGTCGGGCAGGATTATCAGAGGTGTTCAAGTGACATGCGATTATTTATATGCAAAATCGATCACGTATTAAGCGCTGCGTTCGAGCAGTCTCGGAAATGATGTGAGTTCATTTCATAGACAAATGCTCCCTTCATCATGACCATCCTTATACCAAGCAGGACAGTTGTGTTATTCAATACCGCACGAGCAAGTTTTTATTTGGCTATTTTATTATTTTTAATTATCATGTGACAGTAAGACGTTAGGTATAGGAAAGAGGATACACCCACTGAATTGACGATACCTTTCTGCCGCAAAAGGCAATATATGATAGACGCCGATGCACTGAGGAGCTAAGAGGAGGAATAATTCTATATTCAACTGCTATGAAGCAATCTCGTGCTAGACTTTAAGTTACATTTTGCACGTCATTATTATTGCGAAAATGAAAATACAGGTAGGCGGCTTTGGTCTTTTTTGCTGTTTTCTATTAGTTGCCGCGATTGCAACTATTACCGATACATCCAAGGTATGATATAGAACTATTCCATTAAAACAGCTCTACTCGTGAATTTACTGGTAATTACTTGTAATTTAAGCTGAGGTGTTCGGAAAAGTTGTCGCCAGGAAAAAAGATTGTTTCGCAAAGTGAGCAACCTCTGCTGATGGACGCAGTAAGGCGAAGGAGCGATTTCATCAACAGGTAGCAACAAGAACATTCGACCTATGCGCTCTGGGGTCTTTCCCCTTTCCCGTTTTTTTTTAATTAAACTGCGGCAATGTTGTCTACTTAAGAGGCTATTGCGATTTTCTAGCTGGTTCTTTTTCAAACTAAAAGGTTGATAAAAATCGTCAACAGTTTTATTTTATAAAAAGTAAAATTAAACGATAAGAGTGTTTAAAACCACGTGGCGCGTCGATCAGACATGGCGGGGTCTGATGGCATCTCCCAGAAGAAGTATCGATCAGAAGAATATTTACTTCAGATTTGGTTTCACTTCTAATGTTACACTTCACACTCAACGACTTTCCAACGACTTTTACAACTCCTTAGCCACTTCCAATGCGGATGTAAAAGAATTATCCAACGTATTGCCTGACGAGCCTTATATTGACTGCAGCAGTGCCAGTTCATGCTGCATACATCAACCGATAAAGGTAAACATTATACATTTCTTTAGAGCTCAAGTTAAAGTTGAATTATGATGATATCTGGAGAATTTGATTCAGACGTGAGAACTTTATCTTCAGTTTAAGACGGGTCTCTGATTGTATGCCAGTCGCTTAAATATTTCTAGAACTGTTCTATCCTTTGAGTAATTCCTTTGTTGTTTTCTTTACAGATTGATCTTCAATGGGCCAGGCGAAGTTCAGTTTGTTTCAACCCGCAATGCTCTGCTAATAGGTACGCCCATGGCTATTTATTCGTTTTTAAGTATACCAAGTCTGCTGAGTACACCGAAATGTTCCAACTGGTGTTTTTTCTGTGTTTCGCTGCGGACTAATAGAAATTTTAGCAAGCACAATCCTAGCTTCAAATTTGATCTTTTCTGTAACTTGATGTCGGGAAAGTGTTTTGTTACATTTCGGTTCTTTAAATTTCAGCCTGATTCCTACTTCGCCGCTCAACAAGCCGAAGCTGCAAACAAATGAAAAGAGACAGACAGGTTTGTCAAATTCTTATATCTCCTTTCAAATGCCTGAAAGATTATCATGATGATCCCCTTTTCAAGCTCCTGATTTTTTTGATGAAAACCTTTTTAGTCTTCTTTCCCCATCTGATTGTTAAGAATTTACTGTAAAATTGATGAGTTGATGTTGCAGTTGTTGACTAAGTTTTGTATTTTGTTCTTCTACAGTTCTTGTTACCTGTGCCATCGAGAACGGCAATCACTGGCCAGTCCTACCTGGGCTGTAATCATTGATACTAGTGCTGTGCTACCAAAGAAGCGAATTAAGCAAACTTCAAAAACGTGGAACTCTTATCGTGACTTTGCGGACAAGAAACATGATCATCAATATTTGAACGATATTGACAGGGAACTGTGCCATTTTATATTATGGTTTTATTATGATGTGTATACTGGAATAAAAACTTTACCTAATTGTTCGATTTTAATGTTTTTTGATTACTCTGCCTGAATTCGGCTCGTCCACTTTGCTGCACAAGTTTGACAGTGTTTACGATATGTATTGAGGGCAGAATATTCGCCACAATTTCCTGTGCAGTCAGTGAACATGTTCTACAGCGGCAATTTGTCGTAACAAATGTACTACTTGGTCTTATTTTCTCCTATTTGTAAATTCGTAATCATATTCAATTTGTGATCTTTCGTAAGAAAAAGATGCAGCACAGCGCAGTACTTGCCATCATTTTACTGCGATGCGATGACGGGCGTGTAGATAGATGGACGGATGAAAACAGCTTTTTCCCTCTAGGATCCAACCCACAGCAAACAGACGATTGACGCTCACATCTCTTCCTCACCACTTTTATTATCCTTCTGATATCTCTTGTCTATCTATTTATCATCTGTTGCACGGCTTGTCCCCGTCACACACACACACATAGACACAAGTACCACGAAGCAAAGAAACAGCATCGCTAATTTAGCGTCATACTAGGATACTGCGCGCAGCGGTCCATCTTCATTGCTGCAATGTATATAAATTCAATCATTGACGCGCTGCCAAATCGATCGATCAACATCAGCAAATGTTCATGGCCGCGCCCTCTTCGCTGGTTTTACTCTAAATTTCTTCACTTCATAGTACACAATTTCATCGTCATGGTATTACATCAGCAACACGACCACATTTTCAGTAGTAGAACATTATTTTGCAGTGCTATTTTTATGTACAGCCGGCTATTTTAGAGTTCAAACATTAATCTCATGCCTATTTTCTGTTAACGTTTAGCCATTTTACCTTGTTGCCGATGCGGCTGCTCTGCCATGACTATGTCACCTGCTTCTTTTTCGCAGCTGTTACTGTTCTGATTCAACGTCAAACCATCGAAGCCTTCAATGTTGAAGTAGCTGTCGGCGGATCGGGCGCGCGAAATGATGCGCTGCTCGACGCTGTTCGCGCGATCGTCGCCAAAGAATACGGCGGCAAGCTGCGCATTCACGATCGGCAACAGCTCAACTATACTCGGAACCCGATCAGTCTAGAACGCGACGTCTGTTCGGCCGTTAGCGACGGCCCAACCCCAATGGCCCTGGTGCTCAGTGATGAGGCAACCCCGTTGGCGCTAACAATGTCATCGGAGCCAACGCTCGACACGGTTGGAGAGGTGTTTCAGATGCCTATTTTCGTGACAGGCGATTTTATTCGTGAGGCACCTTCATCACTGCCGTTCACTGCCTCATCTGGTCCTGTTGTGTACAGTTTGCGGCCAAATTTTATTACGGCAGTTCGTGATCTCATTCGCCGTTATAATTGGCGCGAACTGCTCTATTTGTTCGACAGCCCCCAGGGCCTTAAACGAGCTCGCCAACTTCAACACCTGCTACACGCAATGGACGGTCGCCACCGGACACGAATCTACTTCTACGCCCTGTCTACCATCGACGACAGGCCGTTGCACCAAGAACTGCGGACGATTGACCGGTGGCGCACGTCGAACAGGCCAATTCTGGGACCACAATCCATCCCTGTCCCGACGTCAAGCCCGCCCTCAAAACCAGCAGCGCTGCCAACGGAGCCCGTTGCTGCGACAGAATCAGTTCTTCGAGCGGTCGTTGATCTGAGTAGCGAACGCAAATTTGACGCGTTTCTGTCCGAACTCAAGGATATGGGCATGAATAGAGCCAGTTATCACTGGATGCTTTACACAGCCGTATGTTTTCATCCACCAAAGTTTTTATTTTTTTTATTTTTTTTTCGTTTAAATTTTAACCAGAATATCTACGGATTGGATTTGCGAGGTTTCGAAAAAGGTGGTTGCAACATAACTGGTTTTAGAATGGCATCGCTGGGCGATGCTAGCGATCAGACTATTCCACCTTCGTGGATTGACGAACTTCAAATGCGTGGCCTCATTGCACCATCGCCCACGTCCAGCAATTCGAAACGCCAAAGCGACAAGGGCGCGGCCAGCTTTCAGATGACTGTAAGAATCTCTAGAGACGATCATATATAGTTGTTTCATGAAATTATTTCTTACGAATAGTTAGATAGCCAACTTTTATTCGACGCTTTAATGGCTGTTACCAAAGTGGCTTCTGCCACACAGCAACGAGCCAGCTCGCCAACCGCAACGCCATATTCGTGCCCATCGGCTGGCCAGCGCTTTCTGAACCTGACCGGCTTTTACAACGCCATAAAAACGAGTCAGAAGCCGTTGCGAGGTATCACCGGTGGCCTCAGCTTTGAAAACAATGGCGCCCGTTTCAACTCATCACTACGCGTCGCTGGAGTTTCTTACCTGCAGCCGCTGCGTGAAATTGGCACTTGGAACCAGGAAGATGGCTTGTACCACTTTTACATCCCAGCGCCAAACATTTCGCTGATAGCACCGAATAAAACGATCCGAGTCGTCAGCGTAATCGATACGCCATTTTTGCGCAATCGAACAAGCACCGATGGTAAAGTGTTTCAAGGCAACGACCGTTTCGAAGGCTTTTGCGCCGATTTGGCCGAAAAGGTTTTCAAAATGCTGGGACTACAGTACGAAATTCACCTCGTTCGCGACGGCATGTACGGACGCGAAATTAACGGCACCTGGAATGGCATGTTAGGCGAACTTCTTGATGGGGTTTGTATTTCGTGTCAACTTTAATTTTAATAATATAACTTGGAATTTTGTTGCCACCGTAGAGCGCGGATGTTGCTATAGCAGCCTTAACTATTAGTTCCACTCGTGAAAGAGTCGTATCGTTCACGAAGCCATTCCTACAAACTGGCATTTCGATCATGATTAAAAAGCCAGAAAAACAGAAACCAGGCGTGTTTTCTTTCATGGACCCGCTTTCTACCTCTATTTGGTAAGATATCCAAAAGTTCAAGTTCCTCCTTTTTCAATTAAGAACGAAACAATTTTTAGGATGTGCATCATTTTCGCCTACGCCGGTGTTTCTCTGGCGCTTTTCCTTGTCTCGCGATTTTCGCCTTATGAATGGCGAAGCATGATCTTTGCGCCGCAGGCTACGCTGCAAAATACAATGTGGGGCGTAAGTCATTTTTGCTTTATAGCAAAACGGGAACGTTCGCTAAATTAATAATAATTATTCATAATTTAACCAGACGCTCGGAGCCATTATGCAACAGGGCGGCAATTTGACACCGCATTCGTTTTCGGGCAGACTTGTCGCGTCAGTGTGGTGGTTTTTCTGTCTGATCCTAATTAGGTTTGCCACGATAACATTTAGTGAATAAATAATAAAAATATTATATAAACTAAATTATAAATGAAACAGCTCGTACACTGCCAACTTGGCTGCCTTTCTCACGGTCGAACGCATGTTGACGCCAATCGAATCTGCCGAAGATCTGGCCCGACAAACCGAAATACATTACGGAACTGTCGCCAGTGGAGCTACTCAAGATTATTTCAAAGTAATCTGCCAGTGATATCGGACGTTTTGATTTACAAATTTCCAACATTTTGCTATTAGAATTCACGTATCGATACGCACAAACGAATGTGGGCTTTTATGGAAAAGGCCAAGCCGACGGTGTTTGTAACCAAAACTGAAGAGGGTGTCGATCGAGTTCTCAAATCGAAAGGCAAATATGCATTCTTGTTAGAGGTATGAAAATGCTTCCATGTTACGAATTGCTCGGTTTATAACTTTCGTCTCGAATATGACTTATTGATTTTTAGTCTGTCATGAACGAATATTACAACCAACGCAAACCTTGCAATACAATGCGAGTTGGAAACAATCTGGACTCGAAAGGTTACGGCATAGCAACTCCGCCCTATTCGGATCTCAAGTACGTTCTGTCATAAAAATGAACGGTTTTGTAATATTCGCTAATTCCAGGGATGATCTCAACGATGCCGTTTTAAAACTTACCGAATCGGGTGATATTCAAGAGCTACACAAGAAGTGGTGGTTCGATAAGGGTGAATGTCCGGCTGAAAAGTCGTCGAAAGATTCGTCACAGAGTCCGTTGACACTGAGCAATGTTGCCGGTATATTTTATATTCTTATCACTGGCCTTCTTTGCTCAATGCTGTCTGCCGGACTGGAATTCATTTGGAACGCTCGGGTTCATGCTCATAAATTCAAGGTTCGTCCGGAGTTTGTCACTGGATACATTTTCCAAATGAATCAATTGTTGTAGATACCTTTTCGAACTGCACTGCGGGTACAAAGCCGTTTTGCAACTCATGGTCTCTACTTGATGTGTGACTCATCTTTATCGCCTAATGCGTTAATGGGGCCGTCTGAAGACGATCTCAACTTTGAATGTGTCAAGGTACATTTTTTAACAAATTTGTCAAGTTTGATGTTGATTGCTATGATATTTTTTCTCTATTTGTATGCAGAAGGAAGTGCTCAATCAAGCAGACTACATGAAAGATGGCACCGATCAATGGACAACGAACAACAATGCTGCGCCTCCTGTCCATTCTTCACCTCCAGAATCATCTGGAGCTAATACAGCTGTTTAGGATAATGTTAACGAGCACTCAATCTACTTGTTAGATGATGCATAAAAATATGTTGGAACTGTTTGAATTGTTTCCGTAAGTGAACACGATGTTGTAAAGTGCATCACCTTTTAAAAGGCGGTAGTTCCAATAATAGCTTGTCTTCAAATAGGCGGAGACCGCTCGTACCTCATCGACGTCTTGCTAGCATATTTTTCAGATCATTGTTGTTTTCTTGTTTCTCTCCATATGATGCTGTCTCGTCTTGTTGTTGGATGTGAGTTTATTGTATGTATCCGGACGAGTCGGTTCCGGTAAATTACCACAGTGAACAGCTCTACTTTTTCTAAATGAAAGAAAAAATAAATAAATAAATAAAAATCGTTTCATCAACATTACGCCTTTTTATTCGAATCGCTGCGTTTTGTGTCTAAGACGTTCTCTAAAGTCCTGGTGACAAACAGCAAGCCCCTCGATAGAAATATAGTCGACGAAGGCTTGACACAGCTCACTGCTCTCGCCTCTTACCTCGCACAAGCAACTCGAAGTCAGACAAGAAAACCGACGGCGAATTACCTAAATAAATAATTGTGATCAAAGTATATTGGTCTGCAAACAGTTTAATAAAATAAATTTTATTAAAATAAAAACTCTTCGCTACGCATCCTTAGCAACCGCGTTCCATTAAGATTTAGGGTCCCTAAATATTTTGCACCTCATAGATCCTATGAGAGGCCTATGCCACGTTATCATCCTTTCGTGACCGCATTAGTTAGTCAACGCCTTTAATAAAAGCTTTATCAAATAATTTGCCACTGTTCTGGATTATAGCTTTCATCGCTTTTCTACTTGTTAACGAACGTGTCCCTTTCACCTTGTTTAGTTGTTTTTCCTTCATGAAGACTCCTTTCAGTTGAGCAAACATGTCGGAAATCATATTACCTGAACCATATTACACGGGAAACATTCGAACGACCGGTGATGTACAAGGTGACGGCTCCAAGACGAGGCCAAAGTAAGTGTAAACCTTGTGAATTTGGATTTTTTCAACGGTTAACAATTTGTTTCATCAATACCATACCAATCAGTGACACATGGTAACTTATTGTGGTGATGTCGTTTTTTTTGTTATGCTGCTTATGTACATTCATTTTGTTGTATTCGCTCTTTTGTTGATGCCTTTGCTCTTTTGATAAGTATGGCTTAATTTACTTTTCAATTTCAGGACTGTTCCTGCTAATGTTGGAGCCGGTCGTCCTGATGGCCAGTCATTGTACAGACCAGCTTCTGGTTGCCGTCGTTTAAATGAATATGTTCAGGATTCAAATCCAAATACCCCCAAAGGGGGCGTATATCGCATGCCAGCTAGTCACAAAATTCAGAAATCTAAATTGAAAAGGCCACAAGTAAGTCAGACTTGAAATTGTTTCATTATTGTCTAATGAACGTGTCATCGCAGAGCCCGTTGGAGGTCGTTTCTGAGCAACCTGGCGTTCGCGTCATGAAATCAAAAAGCTCTTTTGTTGCTGAAGTTGCTTTCGGACCCGAAGATCCTTCTAAAAAGCCGCCCACAGCTGATGGAAAGAAATCATCAACATCAGCAATTCTTCGTCAGGAGTATGAAGAAGATGATGCGCTGTAAGTTTCAATTCAGCAAGCCTGTAGTTTGCGACTTTCTTGTAGCTAGAATTGTTTGCTGTTATTTTAAAAGTGATGATGGAGGACCTGAAAACGAGTTTAAAAAGATTGCTAGATTACAAAGGTTTGCATCTAACGTGTGCTTCCTCTTAATCGTGCATGGTGTTTGCCTGCTTAGAA
>QZWR01000048.1:0-56697 GCA_004114325.1 Zoophagus insidians | reverse complement strand
AAGCTTTTTCCCTCTCAAAAAGAAATATATCACTCTGGTCCTTTTCTCTATCTTCTCTTACTTAAAGCACGATTACATTTGGTAGCAGCGAGTGGTCCAACTCGCCCCCCCTCTTCTATATACTTGGCTGCAATGGAAATAACGGAACCTAGCGAAGAAGAATGCAAAACTCTTAGTCCCGATAAAGTACTGGGCCTTTATCGTGACTATCAAGAACTAAAGAAAACCAATAAGAAGTTATCGGATCAAACTGAAAGTCTGCAGCAACAAACCCAGAGCTTACAGGCTGAAATAGTGAAAGTCAGATCTGAAGAGTTTCATAAACGTTGGAAAGTGGAGACGCCTCCTACTTTCCATGGAAACAAGGCAGGTCCGAAGGTCTCAATGTGGCTCTTCCACTTGAGACAGTATTTTGAAACCACGGGGATAACCGAAGAAACTATGATAGTAAACTACGCCGCTAGTTTATTAAGGGATAACGCAATGGTATGGTGGAAATGCCATATAGATCTGGCAGATCGAAAAATAGTACCCCGAATAGCTACTTGGACAAACTTCTATGCTGCTATAACCTCAGAGTTTCAACCCATCAACACGACCAAAATAGCTAGGGACAAATTGGCCGAATTGAAACAAAGAAATTCTGTTCAGAGTTACGCCTTTGAATTTAGAAATATCACTGCTGAAATAACCAGTATGACTGAAGAAGAAAAAGTAGACAAATTCATTCGAGGATTGAAGGATCGGACTCGGCAAGAGGTTGACATTCGGGATCCAAAATCTTTGGAAGAGGCCATTAGAATTGCGGATCGCTTTGATGCTATATCTTTCCAAAGTCACAGAAAGCAGATTCAAAGGACACCTTATCAAAGAAGTAATCCCACTCCTATGGAGGTGGACAATGTGAATACAAAGAAGGAAGTTCGAGACGAAAGGAGGACTGAACGGAATGGAGCATGTTATATTTGTGGGAAGTTTGGGCACTACAAACACCAGTGTCCTACCCGCAAGAAATTTCAAGTAAAAGGAAATTCTCAGTAGGAGATCCCAGGACTTCTACTGAGAGTTATTGTGATCCTGGCGACGTATATAATAGAGTGAACAAGGCGCAAAACAAATGTTGTTTGGGAGAAGTAACAGGCGCTAAGGATAGTGGTGAAACGTTGAAGAAATTTGTTGAAGTTAAAAACAAAGATTGGTACAATATTGAAGAAAAGAACATAAACGCAATCGCTGGAAATAATTGGAACGAATTATTAAAACTGGAAGCCAGGGTACTTGGAAGGAAAGCTACTGTATTGATTGACGGTGGTGCACAAGACAAACTTTGTGTCGACAGGATTCGTAAAGCACCTGCGTGCAAGAACTAGTAAGCTAAAGGACGTATCGAGGGCTATAATGGCAGATGGGAGTGCTTATTTGGTCAATGAGTACCTACCCGGAGTAAAAGTGAACGTCACTGGTGGATATGTTGATCGTGTGGATTTGAAGGTCGTATCAATGCAATACGACGTTATTTTAGGCAAGCCTTGGCTTGCAAAATACAATCCCTGCATCGATTGGAGAGAAAACGAAGTTAAAATTTACAAGGATGGAAGAAACATAACATGGAAGGCTTTATTGCTTAAAGACTTGTCCAAGAAAGTGATATCTTCGATACAATTGAAAAAGGCTTCAAGAAAGTCGGAACTATTTTTAGTATGGATCAAGAATGCCGAGAAAAATAATTTTGAAAGTAATGAATTAAGGATGACCATATTGGAAGAATACGCTGATGTCTTCCCTGAAAGGCTTCCAAATGGACTGCCACCCTCACGGAGTGTGGATCACCGGATCGAACTGGAAGCCGGAACCACCCCTCCAAACAGACCAGTGTACCGGATGTCTCCTTTGGAACTAGAAGAATTAAGGAAACAACTGACGGAACTAGTTGAAGCTGGATATATTAGGCCAAGTAAATCTCCTTACGGCTCACCAGTAATACTAGTAAAGAAAAAGGACGGAGGAATGAGAATGTGTATAGACTACAGGGCCTTGAACAAAAGTACGATCAAGAACAGATATCCTCTCCCACTTATTGATGAAATGTTCGACCAACTCCAAGGTGCCAAATGGTTTTCAAAGATTGACCTTCGTTCTGGTTATTATCAGATTAGAATAGCTGATGGAGATCAGCATAAAACAGCATTCAAGACAAGATATGGGCACTATGAATTCATGGTGTTACCATTCGGGCTCACTAATGCCCCCGCTACATTTATGAATTTGATGAACGATATTTTTAGACCATATTTGGATAAATTTGTGTTGGTTTATATTGATGACATTATGGTGTACAGTAAGGATTTAACGGAACACGAGGAACACTTAAGAAAAGTATTGGATTTATTGAGAGAAAATAAGCTCTTCGCTAAAGCAAGCAAGAGTGAATTTTTCTTGGAAAGAATGGAGTTTTTGGGGCACACTGTTAGTGCTGATGGAATTGGAACGGACTCTACAAAGTGTAAAGCAATACTAGAATGGTCCCGACCGAAAAATCAAACGGAACTAAGAAGTTTCTGTAAGCGTGCCTTAAGATAGAAGGATCTGATGAGAGTAAACTAAGATAGGAGAGAAGCTCTTTTTTAAAAAGGAAAAGTTATCTTTATTAAAATATCACAATAAGAGTGATTATAATTCAGAAGCCAATAGCGTTGACGTCATCATGGAACTTACGAAGTTCCATACCTTCAAAATTAGTTGTTGAAAGAATCCAGCTATTAGCCTGATTACAGTTTCCTTGGATTGACAAACTTCTACCGAAGATACATCAAAGACTATGCGAAGGTTTCAACACCACTGACGGATTTGCTTAAGAAAGATAGTCGTTTTCTTTGGACCAAGAGAGTGGACAATGCCTTTGAAGACTTAAAGCTGATATTGACATCTGCACCTGTACTACAAATACCAAACAATAGGAAACAGTAAAGATTGGAAGTCGACGCCTCGGATTTCGCGATAGGAGCAGTTTTATTACAACAAGACGAAGATAAAAACTGGCACCCTGTGGCATATGAATCAAGGAAATTACGGAAAGCGGAAATGAACTATCCTATTCATGAACGGGAATTGCTATCACTAATATATGCATTGAAGACTTAGAAACATTACCTCTACGGACAAGATTTCGAGGCTTTCACAGATCACAAGTCGCTGGTTCATCTATTGAATCAAAAGGACCTTTCGGGTCGTCAGGCTAGGTGGCTGGAAACGCTTCAAGATTTTGGAGTAAAAATACTGTACAAATCTGGAGTTAAGAATATTGTCGCAGATTGGCTATCGAGGAGATCGGACCTCTATCTAAACGCTTTCTCTATGGTAGAACTAGATCTAAGTATTCTGAAGGAAGAATATGTTGGGGATAAATATTTTGAAGAGGTATATTGCGCGTTGTCAAGCGAAGAATTAGGGACCAAAAACATAAACTACAAACACTTGAAACGGTACAAATTAAACGAGGGCCTGCTTTACTTCGATGGAAGACTGTGTATTCCAAAAGTGAAGAATTATCGATTCAAGATTTTAAAAGAAGCTCATGATACTCCAATAAGTGGACATCTCGGATCGGACAAGACATATTTGAATATTAGCAAATCATTTTATTGGCCAAAACTGGATAAAGACGTTAGGAAATATGTCGCCTCCTGCGATGAATGCCAAAGGAATAAACCCAGCAACAAACCAGCACCAGGATTCCTGCACTCACTACCAATTCCTGATAAACCATGGGATTCAGTAGCTTTAGATTTTATTACTCACCTTCCGACAACAAACGATGGAAAAGACTCGCTACTGGTAATTGTAGACCGGTTCTCAAAACAAGGACATTTTATTCCTTGCTCAAGCACTATCACAGCCCCCGAAACAGCATCATTATTCTTCAAGGAAATAGTTCGATTACACGGAATACCGCGGACTTTGGTGTCAGATCGAGACGCTAAGTTTACCAGTAAATTTTGGCGAGCTCTCTTCAACTATTGTGGAAGTACCCTCTCCATGTCAAGTGCCTACTATCCCCAAACTGATGGCCAATCGGAGCGAACCAATCGGACTATCGAACAAATTCTTAGAACGCTCTGCGGGTATTATCAAAAGGAGTGGATAAACTTTATTACGGCAGCTGAATTCGCTTACAATAACTCCGTCAATTCTACTACAAAAATTACACCCTTCCTAGCTGCCAACGGATACGAACCAAATACACCTTTGTCGATAGGAGTAAAATCTAGTATGATGTCGGTACCAAGCGCCGAAAATTTCAAAACAAACTTTGACGTTGTGCCGCAACTTGTCAAGGACAACATTTCGCTGGCACAAGAACAGCAGGCAAAGAACTACAACAGGAAAAGGAAGGACCAAGAGTACGTGGTTGGAGATCTCGTTCTTCTCTCGTCATCAAATCTCAAGATCGCCAACTTACCTACGGGTTCAAGCAGTTCGTTAAAACCAAGATTCATAGGGCCCTTCAAGATCCAAAAAGTTTTATCAACCGTTGCATACCGGCTAGAACTCCCAGCTTCGATGAGGATCCATCCTGTTTTCCACATTTCTCAACTTCGACGTTATCTACGGCCGGATCAATACTTTAAAGAAAGGACAAGGAAAGTACCTCCAAGTATGATCGTGAACAACGAAACTGAGTACGAAGTTGAGAGGATTCAAGGGAAGCGTACGATCTTGATCAATCGAAAACCTGCTATCCAATATTTAGTAAAATGGAAAGGTTACCCGGAATACGAAAATACCTGGGAACCTATCGAACATCTTCGAAATTGCAAAGAAACTATATCAAAATATGAGAAGTCATGTTGAGGGCAACATGAAAATTTGGGTGGGGAGTTATGTAAACGGTCAAACGTGAAATTTCAGATTTCAAGAAATAAAATTTATTTTTACTTTGTTGTTGTTTGATTGTCACTTCAATGTCAAGGAATTCCTAAATTATTGAAAGAATTCCATGATGTTTAATATAGTGACATCATTCCTCCGGAAACAGGTTTAAATAGAGTAAGAACTTGGCGATAATAATAAAAAAGGAAGCTTTTTCCCTCTCAAAAAGAAATATATCACTCTGGTCCTTTTCTCTATCTTCTCTTACTTAAAGCACGATTACATCCACTCTGTTGAAGTATAAATTGAATTGTATATGATGGAACACGGTAGTTAGTTTAGAATGTTCCATGCATATAGCTATAGGATTTTATATAGTCTGGTGATCTTAGTTGAAAATAAACTTAACACTTTTGCATACATTTATACCTTTATACGCACGCAACCTCTCCCTTTTATATTTACTTTGCCTTCACCATCCAACTATCTCTCACACACTCAACACTTGCTGCAGCTCCTTGTTTTCTGGTAATAATAACTCGTTAACCAGATCATCGCAGCCAGCTGCTTTCTTCATTATTCGCGTATTCAAGGCCAGGGACACATTCCTTATGTTAAATAACTCCATTATTGCTGGGGGAGGAGGAGAATGATCCATCAGCTCGTTTGTAACAGTGCGAGCACTCGGTAATCCTTGAAAAACTTCCTCAAAGTGTGTAGCAGCTGACTCTGCTGCTTCTGGAGTGTCAGGTAGTCCCTGCTTGACACCCTGTTTTCGTTTAATTGCCCTTAGTGCACACATCTCTAATGCCTAACAGCGCAAATTAAGCACAAATCAAACCTTGTATCACAATCCAATACTTCCTGGTTACACTCATTTGTTTGGGAATTATTTATTCCGTGTAACTTGAGGATTAAAACATCACTGGAGTATTGTTTCATATTGGAAATATTTCGTTTCAAGATATCCTAAAAGAAATAGGTGAGTGCTGGGTGATCCGTGATTGGTTCAAGTTTTTTATAATTTTCATTTGCCAAATCCTACCTCGTCACGTTTCAACCTTTCCATCTTTTTTTCCAACTCTATCTCCACCTTCCAAATAACTTTTTACTCGTTAACGACGAACACTCCCCGAAATGGCTATTGATAAAAACACCTCCTTTGCTTTCCCAACCTGTCAGGATATTATAGACCCACTCTCTGCTGATGATGTACTAACAGCTTCCTTCCTCAAGCTACTTCAGAACTTAATTCCAACTCCTTGGTCCAACGTTGAGAGCATCAAATTAAATAGACTCTCTGGTGCTCTTACCAACTGTGTATACTGCGCAGAATCCGACTGTGGCAAGTACAAAGTGTTAATTAGGGTATATGGCCAGGGATCAGAACAATTGTTCCTTCGTTCCAAAGAGCTTTTGTGGCTCTCGAGACTCTCTGAAGTCAAGCTGGTTCCTCGAATCCTCGGAATGTTCGGAAATGGCCGATTTGAAGAATATCTTGAAAGCAAAACTTTAAGGAAAAATGATTTAAGAGACCCTTCAAACAGCATCGGTATAGCACATATGATGAAGAAGATTCACTTGATATCTCAACAGCTCTACCCACCCAGTCACGATGAACCCTTAGAATGGTGGTCTTCTGTGCTTAATTGGTTGCCGAAAGCCGAAGAAGCTGTAAGAAAATTGGAAAAGAAGGATGAGCGAGCTGAAGAAGTTGATTTCGCGAGGTTAAAGCAAGAATTACAAGTTTACAAGAAATGGGTGGAATCCAAAGCTTCTCCTGTAGTATTTGCGCATAACGATCTTCAATATGGCAATATTCTTTTGCTGAAAGAAGGATGTGGTGTTGACCCAAGCGAAGGGCGTTGTCCAGGTGACATTACTTTTGTAGATTTTGAATATGGAGGTTACAATCCTCGTGGTTATGACATTGCCAACCACTTTTGCGAATGGCAAGCTGATTATCACGGAGAAGAACCTCACGTCTTACAACCCATCTACTATCCTTCCATATCTCAGCAATACCGATTTTTAGCTGCTTATCTTGAAACCAATGTCAATGATCCACGCGTTGCAGAGCTTCAAATGGAAGTGGAACGTTATCGCGCTGCTTGTGAAATAATGTGGGCTTTCTGGGGACTCTTGCAAGTAGATCGTACAGACATAGACTTTGACTACTTGGGATATGGGTTGGGACGTGTAAGAGAGTTCCGTCGTTTACTTCGAAAGCAAAAGGTCTGATGAGAGCAGGTTTTTATTTTTAATGTTTTAAACTCGCACAATATATATATATACATACATGTTTATCATTTGATAATTATTTATTAATTGTTTTATTTATTTTTCATGACTTCCAGCAAATAACCAACTATTTGTTTATGCAAGTGCGGTTCACTTTGATCAGCACTCAACTTCTACCATCTCCCCCCCCCATAGAGCATTAATAAGATATTACGTAGAGAATAGAACCTTCCAGAACTCGTCATCTTGTAAATGGTTAAAGCAGCCACGTACTTTATCCTGGAATTCTTTCTTCTCATAAATTTCATCACCAAAACCTCTTCTTGTAGCAGCAATGTCGGGAGATATATCTAAATGTATTACCAGATCTGGTTTTGGTAAGGCCAGGTCGACATTTTTACACCATCCCATGTCCAATCCCTTCTCTCATATTGCTCTGATTTAAGAATTCAAAGAGTAATACCTTGGCAACAGAGTATGCTATACCCGAGTATAAATACCTATCTGATATAATGTTGATTCCTTGAGAAAGCTTGTATTCCAACTCTTCCCTGTTAATTGCTCAGCATTGTCGCTTTTTAACGTTTTACGAACGCTTTTTCCCAGCGATTGGCGCTAAAAAGCAAATGCACAACCTGATCTGACAAGGTAGCACCATTTCGTAGATATTCGTTTATAACGGATCCTATTTTTGTGCTTCTATCAGGGAAATGCCATAATTCGCAAGCCTCGTTATTCTCAATCATCCAATCTTTCAGTAATTTAGCTTGAGTAGACTTTCCACTATGGTCACAGCCCTCAAGCACTACAAATATCCCCCTTTTGGACATTTCAACTAAAAGTCACATGAATTCTCAATGCCAAACCTCCCAGCTTCAGTTGAAAGTGCACATGTCTCGCCTTCAATGCAAATAGCGGTATTCCTGCTTCGAGCGCCAAACACTTTAACCGCTTATCGTCTTTGCACTTGGGAGAAATTATGGTCTCACTCTTGTCTTAATGGTGAACTTCCCTGCAGTTTAGTTTGGCGTCCTGATGGTAAATATACTGTAAAGGTGTCACTATTTACAATTTTTTTAGGATGGATACTTGCAATAGGTTATAGAAACGAAACATTGCAATTACTGGACGTTGAAAATGGAGCTGTGTTGAATCAGCAAACTTCACAGCTTGCTGCTGAATCATCCACCACTGAAACCCAAAATTCTAAAGCCCGCTTGGAAGCTTTTAAGAAAAAGAAACGATTAGAAGCTCTGAAGAAACAACAATCAAGCAGGGCCAGCTCTTTAAACTCTGAAAGTTCTCCTGATGTCCAACAAAAAAACATTGATTTTTCTCTGACTTGGGTTGTACTTCCAAAGACTCTTGAGTCAAATAATTATGAATATTTGAGTTTTGTTCAACATGGACTTAATATCTTGAATCAAGAAGATGAGAAAAGTTTGGTTGGTCCGAGTAAACTATTATTAGCTGGCGTGCGCAACCCGGAATATGACACTGTAAATGGCATGCAAACTGATATTCTCATTAGTCTAAATGCGCGAGGATTGCTGCAATTAAAGTAAGCTTTTAAATTAATCATGCTGATAAAGCCCTTTGATCAAGCCTTCACGGTGTTTTCCAACTCCGGTTGGAAACGCTATATCGGCCTGAACTAGTTGTAAGTTAGAAAAATCAAAGTCTCCTTAGTTATGTTAGGATCAAAGTGCAGAAATTGGACAAATTAATTTCAAGGAAAAAGTTTCTATTTATTTAAAGCGAAATCAAATTGCGATTGATCGGCAAATGTTCCGGCTTGATTATATAATCCTTCCTACCAGGCTCGCCAACGATTCGGCATTTCTAGGCTCCTTCGCTAATCAAGCAACCATCACTATTGCCTCTATTCAACTTATTTTTGATAAAATTGCTTCTATGGAAAAATTTTACTTGTTTTTAACATCAACCAACCAGAATTATTTACAACGATTTCAAAACTTGATTAGCGATTACGAAACTGGGAATTCAATGGAATTAGAATTTGGAATGGCGATATCTTGTGGAATATTTAGTACGGCGCTTGATCAATTTCTTGAAAGTGAGTTGAATGAAAGAGTAATTATTTCTTTACCTTAACAGAACCTTACAGTTTTTAGAGCATCAGAAATTGGGAAACTACAGTCAATAATTCTTATCAAGAAATATCTAATATTATCCTGATTTCATTGAAGCCAATATATCTCAGAGTCAAAAATTTTGTTCAAGATCTTTGTGGATATACTGAATGGTATCCTTGAAATATTTCCTCATTGTACAGGTCATTGCAGTTCAAATTACCATTTCTTCAGCCAGACATGGTAAAGAAACTAATTACGCTCGTGGCAAGGCTTCAAATTGCCATTGAAAAGTTTACAAAAGGTATTGAAAGTGCATCTGAAAACTTCAATCATTTTATCATGTGGATTCATTCAGGTATGGATTTTACCACTAGACTTATTTCTTGCAATAGCACAACTGGTTCAAAATCTTGCCGAGTCAGGACTTAAACTTTCTTACTCTAGAGCTCTAAGTTATGTCACTGAGTCATTAGTTCATGATAAATTGAAGATTTATTTCAAAAATAATACTACAGCTGAAACAGATGAGAATCTTCGAGACACTCTTGATTTTGAAGATATAAACAGTCCAACATTGGAATCTATGGTGACTGAAATTAAGGAACTTTTCTTGAGCGTATTTCAAGATATAGGCAAATCGCTTCAAACTGAGGAAGTAGCATTGAAGTTTGAAAATATATTAACATGGAGAGCCAAAGAACAAGCAATATTATCAACTCGATTTTATAACGAAGAGTCTGAAGTAATTAATTTTTCCACAACTAAATATCTATATTAGTTTTCATTCATAATTTTGGAGGAAGAAAGAGGGAAAGGAGTTCAAAATAGTAATTTTTTCTTTCATTGTTAATGTCCCTTTTTTAGTATTTCTTTTGAGAAAAATGCTGGACCAGAAAGCTACAACGTTATTTTGTCAATTTTCTTTGTTTGAACCGATTAAAATTTTGGATATGCTGTGGTATTCTCGCGAGTTGATATTGATACTTTTGAAAGAGAAGAATAATCAAACCATATTTGGAACCTTGAGATTGGATGATATAGAGTTTAAACAAATTTCATTAGAAGAAATTGCAATGGTAATTGAGTTTATTAGGAGTGTAATCTTATCTATTGATAGGGATGTAATGATAATACACCAGATTTATTAGCGCGTGTCAAAGTGATAGAATCTATGGGGGATTTTAACCACGTCTCCCTTATAAAAAACCCAGAATATGACCTAGTGTTGTTTCATAAAACTGGAGGAGAACGAGTAAAAGTGCGTCGACTTTTTATTAGAAATTATTTTGTACAGTTATGTGATTGAGAATAATTCCGTGGATTGAACGGTACGAGCAAAGCAAATAAAAGTCGGGTAAGTAAACATCTCTACATGTTTGTTGTTTTCCTTGATCTACTTATCTGTTCCACAAAAATGTGAGACTTTTTATTTGATGCTGGTATACACGGAAAAAATCACAATCAGCAGCACTACGAAACCAATGCATATGAGAACATACAGCTTCTGTAAGCAGGGGTAACTTAGTAACAACTATAAAAGGGCTTACTCGTCTAGAAGCTATTTTGTACTCAATTGCTATGGCAAGTTCCCCAGTTCCTTCTTCGGTGTATTTCGCTGCATTGGTCATGGAAGTCTCCACCGAATTGATCAAGTCACCCTGTTGCTCCACCGCCACCGCCATTTCCTGGAAAAGAGCATTTAGCTCTAAAATAGTGCTTTCAATTTTCTTCACGTCATCGTGTCTTTGTTGCACGGCCTTGAGCACCGCTTTTGCCTCCCCATGTCGGCTCGTATTCAATACCTATCAGGGAGAATTATGAGTTAAAAATCAGCATACGTCATCAGCAAACACGCTTGTTGACTGAGCTGCCAAGGCTTCATTTATTTCCTCCTCCGTAGCGGTAGGATGTGCTAATCCTTTTCTTAGCAAGGTGCTAGTTTAACTTGAGATTACCAATTTTATACTCCCGATACATCAGAGCTCGGAATCTTTCTCGATGTTCTTGTTGCACTTGCTGATATCGCTTAGCCGTATCCATAAAGCGCTTTCGGCATGTGGCAGTTTGTTGGATGCGAATTTGATGTTGTTGCGTGCCAGGTTTGTCCTAAAAAGGCCAATTAACAAAAAGAAAGGGGAAAACCTTTTCATTCATCTCATCAATGCCTATTGCATCCTTTGGTTAGCGCCAAAGACAATAAATAACATACGTTTCAAATGCTTCTTGACATAATTTAGTTGCTTGCTGATGGAGTCAACATGTTGTTTGGTTTTATCACTCACCTCTATGGATAATTAATTTTCAAGGTCAGTACGCCTACCATCGTGATCAACTTCTGTAGCGGGTAAGAGTTGTTTCATGTAGAGGTCGTTGATCTCTTCGACTAGCAACCGCATTTGTTCAATTTCTTCTTGCAAATGTTGAATGTCTTGCAAAAATAGCGTCGTTTCATCCATTACTACCTCAGTTTTGATTGTTATAGGGGGCTTTTCTTCTTGGCCGGTCAACTCTGCCTGAGAGCCCAACTCGCCCTAGCAACAACACATCAAACTTTTGCTTTCTTTTCGAATTACTTGAAGTTCCTGAAGCCGATCCCTGCTCATTTCGACAAGAAATATACACTCCTTTCTTTGAAGCTTTCAGGCCAAAAGTTTCCCAGAGTTTTGTCAGACGTTCCAGCGCCAGCTGGCGCAAATTCCGGAAATATAGGAGGAAGGAGGAGGTGGAGGAGATGGCGGCGAAGTCTTTTGATTTCGGAAAAGTTTTTTTTTAATTTTTTAAGGAAAAGTTTTCTTTCTCAAATTGTTCACTTCGAAAGCGGCGCAAAAAATCAGTCAAATAAAAGATTTTATAAGAAAATGCTGCTTTGTGCTGTGCCACTGACTTCTCCCTTTAAAGAAGGATTTGTTCGTGGCGCAGGGAGAGTGAAGTACATGCGGATTTTGTCTGCTTAAAAGTACTTACCCGTTCCACCACCTCCACCACCTCCTGGGCCATCACCATTAGGGGGACCTCCTCCATTGTTTGGTCCCGTTCCACTACCACCAAAGAAAGTACGAGGCTTCTTCGTTGCAGGTTCAAAATCCATTTCCTCCAAAGTTCCCAACTCTCGACCGAGAAATGTAACTGGAATTGCCGAAGGAGCACGGCGCTTACTAGAATGATGATGGTGGTGGTGGTGAGTTGACTCGGCTGGATTTGAACGAGTTGAAGGAGTAAACACCATTCGTGATGGTGGAGATGATGAAAGTGGTTGAAAGGTAAATCCTTCCAGGTTGTCATTATTTCCGCCAAATAAAAGTTGAAGGGAAGGTTGTGACGAAGGAGGAGGTTCTTTCAAGGAATTCTGCTTTTCTAATCGATCCTTTGTCCAAAGTGATAAGTCCGTTGCGCTGATCACCGTGTCTGAAGAGGAGGAGATGTAATCCTGCAGGTCTTGCAAAGCTTGCTGGTAGCCGCGCTCATACGAATGACGAGAGTGATTGTGGGAAGCGCGGTAAAGATTAGTCACCGATCGGGCAGCTTGCTTGAACTGCGAAAGGAGTTCCATTTGAGGGTCT
Organism: Zoophagus insidians; assembly: GCA_004114325.1. Lineage (NCBI taxonomy): Eukaryota > Fungi > Zoopagomycota > Zoopagomycetes > Zoopagales > Zoopagaceae > Zoophagus > Zoophagus insidians. The sequence continues at coordinate 43,931 of QZWR01000048.1, read as the reverse complement.
TCCATTTTGGAGAAAAAGTAAGCAGAGGGATCACACGTGATAAAAATTTATTCAAAGCTCATCATGTGCGTCACTTTGAAGTGGATGAACCTTAAAGTGTGAGTTCATTTTGATGAAGCGCAACAGCCCGTCAACTGAACGATCTTCCCCAAAGTCCGATCGGATATTGTCCATCGCTCGGAACAGCTTAATGCAAGGAAAAGATGATATTTGGAACCCTTGCGAGGGCGGGACGTCGTTGTTCGTTGCATCCATTTGACCAAATACAATCTCATCAGAATGAACAAAAAGTGAGGCCGTGATCTTGAAAAGACGTTCTAAAGTTTTGCACGTTTCACACCATGGCGCAGTAAAGAGAATAACAACATCTTGCTGCGTGGATAGGGCGATCTGCTCAAAGTTTTCACCAACCACTTTCTTAATCAACACATTGGATTCGGGTGGTGGAAGTGGTTCCGACTTGACCCGAGGCCTGGCTGTTCCATCTATAAAGCGGGTGGTCCAGTCTTCAATTCTCGCCACAGTGACTGGAAGAGACTGATCCATCGGATACTTCGCTTTGGGATTATGTCCCATAATAGCAAATGCTGGCCATTTCGCTTCAAGGTTAAGACTGGCAGCATGAGTGGCGTAGCGTTGAGCATCTATCCACACAAAGTTTACTCGACCACGGACCTTTTGTGCTACTTCACGTACTCCATCCAGCAAGGAAAGATCATCTTTTTGAAGGAACAAATAAGCCAAAGGCAGAGGGGCGTCACTATAAGCGCCAAAATTTTGAGGCGTAATTTCTTCCAATGCTGGGCGCTTATGCATAGTAATTAATTCTTTTAAATTTCCAAAGTCATTGCTGATAACTTTAGGCTCATCAAAGCTTTTGTATATAACAACCGCAGGAGCAGTCAGTTTTTCTTTTTCTGCCACAGCAGGATCACTAACATGGCCAAAGACTACTTGTTCATGCAGCTCTGTTGCAAGTGAAGAAAATTGTTCGTGTTGTTGAGAATGTTGGTTTGGATCGTAAAATCCTACCACCACCACTTGATCTGCTTTTGTAAAACTTTCCAATTGCTCAGCCGTAATGTTGGACAATTGTGGTAATAACATTCTTCAATTACAAATTTAGCTTCAGAGAATTAGATGAACTACTTACTTTCTTAGGAAACTAGATATAGGTTGAGCTTTACGTTCTCCAGCATAATCTTTGGTAATAGAATCTCTAAATGTCGTTATATAGGCCAAAAAGTAATAATTACTTGAAGGCAATTATAGTTGGGTATCCACGGATGTTTTGTTGAGTGCATAGTTCTGACTGCTTAGAACAATCCACTCTTCCCAGACGTATCTCAGTGTCTCCTAATAATATAGCGGCTTTATCAAATTCCGGGGAAAGTGCTCGTGTGTGTGCACACCAAGGCGCTCCAAACATCACCATTCGAAGTGGTTGTTCTTTGATAAATTCTGTAAAATTACTCATTTCCAACGATCGCACGTCCCAAGGCAATAACGTATGACGCACCATTGGTGTACCCGTCATTTCTTCATAAATAGCCTCAGCTGTACGAGCACCTCCATAGTCCTTGGTGTACTTTCCATCCCTTAATTTTGTAATTAATAAATGACTAAAATCAATACTTGAAAATCTTCATGGTGGGGTAACCAAGAACTTCTTCACCAAAGCACAATTCTGGATCCAAGGTACAATCTACTTTTGCAAGCACATGAGGTGTGCCATAGAGTAAAGACGCAGCTTCAGCGTATTCAGGAGCTAATTTAGTACAATGTCCACACCAAGGAGCAAAATATTTCACCATCAAAGACTTAGATTTCTTCAAAAAGTCCTGATAATTTGCCGAGTTTAGATGGATAACCTCGGAAGGTCGTTCTTCTACAGAGAGAATCCCTTGCATAAATTCAAGTAACGCTTCTGCAGTGCGCTCTCCATTAAACTCTTTCTTATTTCCCTTACTACAAGCGATTATTAGTTCGTAAATTCAAACTTACTTGAAGTAAAACAATGTTGGGTATCCTGTGACACCTTGTTCAATACAAACTGTAGGATTTTCGGGACATTCCAACTTGGCGACCACAAAATTCGTATCTTTAATCATCGATGTAAGTTTTCCCAACTCCGGTGCTGTTGCGTTTAATTATTGATTATTAATATTACCTAATCGCCTGCAAAACCCGCACCAGCTTGCCACAAAAGCTACCAAAACTTGTTTATCTTTGGTTACAAAATCTGTAAAGTTGTCTTTTGTCAATTGCATAACTTCAACTTGCTCAGCATATTGTTTGTAGCCTCCTTTGACAAAATCCACGAAACTTTGAGCAGTTCTATCACCATCGTAATCTATTACACCACCCGATTGTCTTTACATAATTAGCAGGCTCAGTAAATTACCGATAATATTTAATAGAAGGGTATCCGACAACTTCGTTCTGAAAACACAAAGCGGAATCAATAGTGCATTCTACTTTTGCCACGACATATTCCGTACCCTTTAATGCTGTAGCAGCTTTGGCAAATTCCGGTGCTAAGGAAAAGTGGTGATTAGCTGAGTCGTCATTTAACAAATACCTAATTTTTTACAGAAGCCACACCAACTGGCAGTAAAAGCAATCAAGACATTTTTCCCTTGTGTCATTTCATGAAAGTTTTCCTGATGCAACATCACAACGTCACTGGGAGGATCGACTTCCACTTGGCCTTCACTTTTCAAAAAATTCAAAAATGCATCAACACTTCGATCTCCATAGTAATCCAAAATACTCCCTTTTCTATTCAAAGTGTTTAAAACTAGAGAAGGTAAGGAAGGCTACCGAAAGAGTTTTATAGTGGGATATCCAGTAACACCATATTGTTGACATGATGTTGGAGTAACAGTGCAATCTACACGTCCCATTTGATATTTCTTATCAGTTGGTAGCAATTTTGCAGCTTCTTCAAAGATAGGGGCTATTTATCAATTAGCTTGAAAGATATGCAAAAGTTGAAAATCTTGCCTAATTGTTTACAATAGCCGCACCATGGTGCAATAAATGCCACCAAAATTACAGCTTGGTCTGTAACAACAGTTTTGAACGATTCAGCAGTGATTTCCACCACCTTTTGATCACCAACGCTTGGAGAATCTGCAAGGATACTTTTTCTGGCTTCTGTAACACTGGTGAATTCTTTTTCTTCTTCCTTACTGTATTGCAGGGATAAGTTTTATTAAAATTAATTGAACTTACTTGAAGTATTTTAACGTTGGAGTGTGAACTACTTTATATTTATCACAAGTATCCTTATGTTGCTGACAACTCAACCATCCCAAAGTTACTCCCAGGGTTTTAAGAGTTGGTGAAAGATCGCGTAATTCATTATCTTACCACCCCATTCTAATTAAGAAACGAACGCGCATGAACGTACCATAACTTGAAACATGAGTCAAAGTTCCAGTTACAAAAGCAACCAAAGTTTTTTGACTTTTAGATATTGCAGCATTTAGGGTTTCAGGGGTTAGCTCTGCTATGCTTACGGGACCAGGTTCCGCACCTATTAAACTGTGGATAATTAAAAAAGATCAACGCAAAAAGAATTTACTCTTTCAAATGTTGGACCAAAGCGGGAGATTTCCTAGCTCCCTCATAATCACTTGAAGTATTATCCCTATTAAAGTTAATAGTACCTCCGAAAGAGCAAAGAGCACTACCGATATATCTTTATTACAGGATAGCCCGAGACTTCTTGTTCGTCACAAAGTTCTTTCTCCGATGTGCAATCGACTGTGCCAAATTTGATAGTTCCATCAGGATAATCTACCAAGGCTTTGGCGGCCGTCTCAAATTCCGGAGCTTATTTTTTATTAGTCAAGAGCGAATATAATTACCGAAGAATTTGCAGTTGGCGCAAGTCGGAGTTTGATAATGAACAATAAATATCTTATTTTCTGAAAGATGGGTTTTAAAGCTTTGTTGTTTAACGGGAATTATTGTTTCTGCTTGTGCAGCCAGCACAGCGAGTGGGAAGAGTGGTAATAACTTCATTGAAGTGGATAAACACGTGATGTATTTATTTTCACAATGTGACATTTAATGGGTCAGTCCCTTTTCTTAGCTCACTCGCTGTTGGCATTTTCCCCAATCGAAGCTAATCCATCGATTTAATCACAAAAGTGCCGAAAATTTACCAGCTCAGAACAGTGGGACACGAGAGGATCTCTTTTCATCGCTGCAACTGCTACTACTTCGTCATTCCCTGTTTAGTGATTCATATAATTTGTTAGAGGAAAGCAAGTTTAAGGGAGTGTACGAAGATAATAAGCAGCGAAATCTAGCTTTTCTACTTCTCCTTGAAATATGATATCGTCATAGCCATCTCCTCCGTAACCGCAGTACCGGATGCTTTTTCCATGAGCAGACTGTTATGCGAAGTAATGTGATGCGATGTGATGAAAGGATTACCGTCCAAAAAAAGGGAATCTTGTCAAATGAAACAGTATTTCCACGTATGATGTTAATAGCAGCAGTTCTTCCATGATTTTGAGCAACATTCCAATGTTCTACTCTAATCCTTCCTGATTTAGACGGGTAATTGGCAATATCTCCTATGGCATAAACATTTTGAGTTCCTTCAACCCGTAGGTTTGCATCCACTCTAACGCTTTTATCCTTTTCTAGTGGAATGATTCCTTGAAGGCAATCTGTCGCAGGAGTAACTCCAACTCCTAAAACCACGATATCGGCTTCTAATACAGTTCCGTCCACTAACTTGACTGCCCCTACTCTTTGACTATCCTCGACTGTTACAAGTTGGAGTTAAATAATTTGGTTGCATTAACACTATACCGTGTGGAAGAAATTGTAAAACTGCAGATTTCATACATAAATTAATGCCGTTTTTCACATGTAATGCCCCTAAGGCTTTTCCTATCTCAGATCCCAATGCTTTTTGATAGGGATAAGTCGAGGGCCCAACTACAGTAATTGTTGCCTCGTCACTAATTTATAAATTTAACAACGCTCCACCCAAAAAATCCCCCGTACTCTTCAGAAAACATTGCAGCAGCTTCCATTCCAATAAAGCTCGAGCCAATTATTATAATATTAAGAGATTCACAATTATTCAATGCTATTATTATCACAATCATTTAGTAAGCAACTTTCATAAAAAATTAAACCTTCAGAAATGGCATAAGCATCTTCCAAGCTTCTTAAAACAAAGATATTTTTTAATTCATTTCCTGGAACGGAAAGTTTACGCGGCTGCATTTATTTATCCTAAATATTTAGCTTATTATCAATACTACCTTTCCTCCCATGGCTAAAATTAAATAATCATAATTTAAAATTTCCTCATCAGCGGCTAAATAAACTGAATTTTCTTCAATATTGATCTTGGTGACTTCCTTTATCGCTGATTGTTAAGGGATAACTAAGCTCATCAATAAGAATTACCGAATTTAATTTAACTTGAATTCCTAATTCCTCCAATTGTTTAGCACTTCTCAAGGTAATTTTTTCGAGACTTGGTTTCAAAGCTTTAGTTAGTTTAGGCCTTTTGATGTTTAACCATGACTTTTCAAGGAGTTAAAGCCCAGTACCTATCAATCGGGAGGTTGGATTCCTTGCTCAGTAGAATAACCCTTCCTTTAAACTCTTGAAGACGTAAAGTTTCTGCAGCAACTAGTCCTCCTGATCCTCCTCCAATTATAACTACAGTTTTATCTTGTTCTTGGAGGACTTGGTTATCAATGGTTAGACTTGTTAATTTGCGAGAAGATTGTTTCAACTCTAATTTTTTATCATTAAAATCGCGTAAATTAAAAAATTACGGCTTTCTTCAGCTTGTACATATACATCTTCTCCTTCAATCCTGACTTTGAAGCACTCTAGTGAGTCGAGACCAGGAGCATCCTCTTTTGTAATGCTTAACAGTATGAACAACTTTAGGAAATACCTATATCGCCAGTAGTAACATTGAAACATGCTCCATGCCAAGGACATAATACTCTTCCATTGGTAGAAAGAGCACCTTTAACTAGTGGTGCCTAACTTACAACATTAGCATTAAGGTAGTTTTGAGAAGATGACTTTGTAATGTGTACAGAATCGAGAAGTAGCATAAAACTGTTGGTTTACTCTTGACAGCAGTACTTTTCCCTCTCCCAGAACCACTTCTTTCCTATAGCAGCAAATTTAGTTTGAGACTAATAGGAGTGATACATTTCCCCATCTTTCAAATCATGAATTGAGGCTACTCGAACTTCAATTAGTGAAGAAGACATTCTTTCCTTTGAAATTAACAATCACAGTTACAACAGATTCCTTTTGCCGCCTGAAAAAAGGTAAATTTCTTGAGCACGGAAAATAAAAAGTTTTCGGTGAAAAAATTTTGATAAGCGTTTTGAAGCTTCTCTTTTGTTTTTTCAAGATTGTCCTTTTTCCTCGTTTCCGTTGTCTCGACTTTTCGACCTCTAGTCAGCATTAGTCAAAATGAATAGGATTAAAGCAGTCAAGGATTCGGGACAGAGTACTCCTTCCATTTCCTCCAAACAGAATTCTCGTCAAGCATCTCGAGCTTCTAGTCGAGCACCAAGTCGACAACCTTCAGACAGTGACGATAGTGAGGAATGGGGTGGAGGTTCTGCAGATGAGGGAAGTGTACTGAGTTTGGAAACTCCTGCTGAAGAACAAACTTCCTTGAAAAACTGGAAAGATGATTTTATGAGTTCTTTGGAAAAGCTTGACGAAAAGCGAGCAAGGTAGTCATCAATATCGATAACTAATCATACCAAAAGCATTCGAGAGGATGCACTCAAATTAATGTGCACGATCTTGAGAAAAAAGTATGCTGAGGAAATCTTGGAGAATTCCCAAGAAACTATTTTAGACGCACTGGTGCGTTGCTTAAAAAAAGACAAGAGCACACTGGAAGGCACATTAGCTTCTCAAGGTAAACTAAATTATGAGATTTTCTTAATGGGAATCAGCCATCGCATTGTGTTTTATCACACTTGGAGCAGATCAGCCCCGACTTTATCACGAAGTGGCCTTTTTGTTTAAATATTATATTTCTCATTCTACAGCGTCAGAATTGCGCGCAGCAGTAGGTGAATGTTTCCTTGCTAACAATGCAGTGTGCGAGCGCTCTGGCTATGGCTTGCTTTGTTGCAAGCTCCGATGAAAGCGACACGCTGGACTTGTTGGATTTCTTCACTGGTGTATTCACCACTAATCATCCAGCCCCTGTTTTGAAAGCCGCCTTGAATGCGTTTGGTTTAATTTACACCAGCGCGGCTTCAAACACAATGGCTGTGCAAGCTTTTGAAAAGTGCATACTTAGTAGCTTTATTATTAATCCGCTCTCCATAGATCTATCTCAACTCATGTGAGACATTTAGGACATGTCAGTGCAGAGGTAAGAATGGCGGCGGGAGAAAATATAGCTCTGATGTATGAAGCACTCTATGAAGCGGTAAAATGATTTTGTTGATAATTAACCCTGTGCAGAGAGCGTCCAATCCTTATGGCGGCAAGAAGCAACTAATCTCAACTCTGTATGAACTATCTAAAGGTTGGACTTTTTAGATATGAATTTTTAACTTGTCAACATAGAGAGTAGCAAACAAGTTGCGAAGAAAGAACGTAGTATCCAGAAAGCGACATTCAGAGAAATTCTTAAAACTGTGGAGGATAGGCAGCCACCAGAGTTGAAGCTGAAGATTCAGAATGTCACCTTAAACTTTGATTCCTGGGGTAATTGGTATTTGTAATTAATGAAACAGTGAGAATTCGACGATTGCAAGCAATGCGAGAAGCGTTGGGATTAGGATTACTGGTGCATTTGGAGGTAATTCCAATAGTGCTGCTTTGACAATGAGAAAAGGAAAACGAACTTTTAAAGGATATCTTTGGAATGAATTTACAAGACGCCAGTTTAGCATTAGACATGCAACAGCGCTACATTATTGACAAAAAGTCAAATGCCTCGAAAGGACGAACCGTGCACTTGGAAAAGCAGAGGAGCATACGAAAACAGAAAATTGCGGGAGAGGAGGGTGATTTTATGGAAGAAGAGGAACCATTTTAAAGCAGAATGGCTGCTCTGGCCATGGCCAAAGCACCTTCCTTCGTTTGATTTCCTGTACCAAAATTATCTCACTACTTGAAATTCCTAATATTTACCTCCAATAAAACCCGAGTTGTGTACAAATACACAGTCCTAATTTTTAATGTTACAATACTTGTTGAAATTACCTCTATTCCAGTCTCCTTGTTAAGAAGCTGATCCCTCAATCCTCTCCATGGTTCAGGCAATGCTTTTCTCGATATGAAAGAGTCTGAAGCAACAGCAACACTCTGAATTCGCCAACCTTTGGAGTTATCAGGATACAAAGCAAAAAGGATTTCTCCTTCGATCCTTTCCTTTTTCTCAATATCAAATAAATGTTCCTATTCCTCCTCTTATCATTAATCCTATACATATTACTAACCTTCCATGGGCAGTGTTGTAAAAGCGTTATAATCTTTCCACTTTTATCAACTTCATGACGACTTAACACTGCGGTTTCAATAATTTCCCTAGCAGGTAGCCATGAAAAGGCATAATATCGCAATAAATCCATGAATTCGGCCCCAGCCAGTTTTATAGCTTTTTGAAAACGTTCCTAAATATTAAGAGTTGTTGATAGCAGGGAGAGATACATAAAGATCGTCATTGCTTTGATTCCACCATGGATTCAAGTTGCTCACACGATAAGTTAGGCCTGTGCTATCACGGTATGCAGGCGTAACATCAATAGGATATTTAGGAATTCCATTATCAATTCCATCTAAAGCTTCTACAAAATCCTAAAGAAGGTATTAATTGAAGAAGTGAAGGAGAAGAGGGAAAACCTCGTATAATTTGTTATATAGTAAAGTAACTTGTTCATCAATTAATGGTTTATTCAGTTCTTTAGCAATAATCCTTTGTCCGAAATGTCTATAATTGTTACTTTACCCCGACCACTTTAAGATTGCTTACTTGTACACCAAGCCAGCGCTGCTTAGCTTTATATTTCGTTGTGCATTAAATGTTTCAAAAAATCCTTTCTTTTTTTGGAATCATTAAATTAATACGGGTCAATCTTGAGTGGTAATACCTGATGATGATCAAAACGAAGTTTGTCAACATCATAAACCCCTCCAACATCCACCAAAGCATCACAGGTTTTCCATAATTCCGGATCACGAGAACGAATAACCTCTAGTGGTAAAGGTAAGTGCATTTAAAGTTCACTTGCCAGCATCGGAAAACTCATCCAATTGTTTCAACAAGAAGATTCCCAATGCCTCATCACTACGCACAATTGGAGTACTTTTTCAGAAGATACCAATGGAAAGTTCCGTCGTGGGTTCCAATGCGCTGTTAATTGATTACTATTATTAGCAAGGGAATTTGTTACCTTCATTTGCCTTGAGAAGAGAATACGAGTATGTGAAAAGAAGGAACTTTTGAAGACGGTCATCAGATGTGATGTTCTAAACTTCCATTTTCGCTTTCCATCATTCTTTAGTTTCTGCCCACAGTGTTCGTTCAGTTTGGTTGGTTGATCTGTCCAACGCTTATTATATTTGTAACAGAAGTGTAATTTCCCCCCACTCTCGCTTAGTTTTAAATACCTAATATTTTTGTGAAAGAACTTTTCTTCGATTGAATTCCACATATCCTTTGTTCCGTTGACGATTGGAGTTCTATCCTTCTCCCTCCCTCTCTCTTTCTCTCCAACCTCCGAACAAACATACCAAAAATGTTCTTCTTCACTGATAGGAACAGCAACAGATGGTCGGTACAGTTCTTGATCTTCATCATTGGTCTTGGTTTATTCTCAGACACTTATCACCTTATGATCATGTAGTTATTCGCTTATTTGACTGATTATGATTTTAGTGACAATGTTACTCACATGCTGGGCTATGTTTACTTTAAAGATGCCGGAAATCTTGTTCCTCCAAAGTATTCTTTTTTCCTTCGAGTTTCAACTGCTTTTGGCACCATTTGTGGAGAATTATTGTTTGGCATACTTGCCGATCATGCAGGAAGAAGAAAGGTTATTTATCCTTATTCGAATTATATAAGAGAGAACTAATTTTATACATATATATATATGTATTTAGATTTATGGTGCTGAGGCTCTGTTCATCTTATTTTCTACCATAGGAACTGTCCTTTCTTTCACTCCCAACAAAGCTTCAACTTTAATGTGGTTAATTATTTTTTGGCGATTCGTTTTAGGAATCGGCATTGGTGGTGACATATCACTTTCTGCTGTCATTACTTCGGAATTTTCTGCTTTGGAAAACCGTGGTAGAATGATTGGCCTTGTGTTTGCTATGCAAGGACTTGGATTACTGACGTTACAACTTGTTAGTGCTGCTACTCTCTATTGCTTTCGAATAGGCTTAGAAAATGGTGATGTGAATTTGTTGGATCAAGTATGGCGTATCTGCATTGGAATTGGGATTATTCCTATCCTTTTTGTCTTTTATTTCCGTTTAACTTTTCCTGAAACTCCTCGATATCTCATTGATGTTGGAGATAATTCCGTGCATGATGAGCATCTTAGTTTCTTTCAGTATATCACTTGGAGAAAGCCGGCTTATCTACTTTTTTGCACTTCATTTTGTTGGTTTTGCCTTGGTTTAGCATTTTTCGGATTAAACTTGAACATGTCTACCCTTCTGAGAGTTAGTGGATTCTCCGATGCTTCATCTCCTTACGAAATATTGCTCAAATCTACGCTTGGGCATTTGACCTTTATTCTCTTTGGCTCTATCCCTGGCTATTGCCTTACTATTTTCTTAATAGATCGCATTGGTCGTCGTACCATTCAAATCCAGGGGTTTTTCGCCTTATCAGTGATCTATACAATTTTGGCCGTTTGTTATAACAAACTTTTAAAGTACTACGACGGTTTCTTTTTCGTTGTTTGTATAACTCTGGCAATGTTTTTTCAAAACTTTGGACCCAACGTTACAACGTTTATCGTTCCGGCAGAATTGTTCATCACTAGATTTAGAGCCCGTGCTTATGCTATTAGTGCGGCTTGTGGAAAAACTGGTGCTCTGTTTGCACAGTTTTTATGGGCTTGGAAGGGTCATGAGTCAGTAACATTAGTGTTAGGAGTATCGGCTCTTTTTATGTTTTTTGGAATGGTTGTATCTTTGTTTCTACTTCCAGAGACGAAAGGAATAGGATTACGTTCTGCGCCAGAAAGTTACAAAACAGGCGAAAGAAGAAGAAGTGTTGTTTTACCACTGTAACTATTGCTAAAGGAGAAGTTTTTTAGCCAATGAAAATAAAGCACACACGCATTGATCAGTGATTATTAAATATCCTTTGTTAGGAAATATTGAATTTTGTCTATTGAGTTACTTTGGCGTGAACTGGACCTGTCAACATTAAAACTGCAGCAGGCACCATCAACAATCCAGCAATCACAGTTCCAGAAGTTCCAAATGCAGGATAAATGTCAAATCCAATAAATACGTTAATGGCAGCCAAAACCCACATGCTCCTTCCAGTCAGTTTATGCAGGAGGGAGATTAAATGTCTCCTTTCGTAACCACATTGAGGACTGGCCTTGTTAGCGATGGGAGAAAGTCTCGCTCTCCATGCTCCCAAGAATACCTGACCAAATAACAAGATCGTAATGGTGACACCCAATGCAAAGTGAGTTATAAAAGTTCGACTTCCCAATACAAAAAATCCCAGGATCAAAGCAATAAATACCAACAGAGTAACCAAAAGCATGATTAATTTATGGATTCTCGTATGCTTGGGATTTGAGTGAGTGTCAAAGGAAGTTAACCTTCTTCTAAGGCTGGGAGCAGCAAACAATGATCCCAACGGTGTTAGCACTAACCAGGCCAGCTATTATATTTAGCCTTCGAATATGAGGAATTGCTTACAATCATAAACACAGCATGAACCAATACTACGGTATGTGTATTGCTGACATTAGCACCATTAATTTCCTCAATCTTCAATGAAGGGCTCTGTTCCACCTCATTGCCTTTAGAATCGAGAATATGCGCTGGCAAAATAAGCATTAAACTTCCTGTTCTTGAATGATAAGCCACGGAACCATCTAAAACAGATAATTAGAAATCGCTTTTAATTATTAACCTGGTTTCAAGTTTCCTCCGGCAAACACAACTCCCACTTTCAAAGGTTTTTCTGAAGCTGCTCGGAAATAACTTTCAGCAGAAACTTTAAAAGAAAATGTCAAATTTCCATCCGGAGTCACAAATGAGGTGATATTCTTAAAAACCGACTCCTTGGCCGAATGAATACCATCTGAAGATTTGGCTGTGAGTTCATACTCTCCTGCACCCTTTGAAGAAGCAATTATCACGCGAGAACCAGACATTTTCAAGTTTGGGTTGAAACCAAAAGAGAGATATTGGCCTATCCAACAATGTCAATACATGGGGGTTATAATCAGAAAATACTTGAGGGTTCTGGGAACTTTGCACTAATTCCAAACCAAACTGAACCATTTTCAATACTTCTGGAGGAAAAGAAGCTCAGTGGAGGAGCAGAAGAGCCCAAGAATGGAAGATTTTGATGAAAGGTAAAGTTCAAGGATTTTTGAGGCCCCACTAGCAAAGCGACTACAAAGTATTATAGACGAGAAAAAAGAAGGCAAATATACCGTTAGAGGCGAGGATTGAAGTGACGGAGAGGACGAAACAAAGGATGCCAATTGTATAAGGGGAGATCATATTGAAGATTCGGGCGTTGAGAAAAGGAGAATGATTCCTCTCTCTCTCATTTGTTGTTTTACTGTGCTGTTATTAAACATTCTTCTTCAAATCGAACGATTGCTGACTAATCAAGTTGTTAGAATTTTAATTAGTGTAATAATGGCACAGGCTATTATTAGTCATTATTTGGATAATTACGGTAACGAGGGAAACTTCCACTATTTGGGTGATTAGTTCCAATTTGAGCTATAGTTATGACCTGAACATTTATTTACCGCTTCGTAATTGCACTCAAGAATTACTACATAAATCTATTTAACCCCATTGAGCAAATGGTCTTCCTGGTGGAGGTGGCTGTAATGACGGAGGCAATTTTTTAGGGATGCAACCTTTGAATCTCCACTTTAATTCCTCCAACCACTTTTTACCAACTTTACAAATTTGATTGACATAACAAGGAGAAAGTTTTACCTGGTTGATGGGAAAATCGGCAATTACGATAAAAACAAGAATTCAAATTAATGAAATCCCAACATGGCTTCTTTCCCTTTAACGTCTCCCCTGAAAATTCGTCAGTTTTCCCACTCAAATAAAACCTTGCTGAAGGAAATGAACAGTGACATTTTGTTGATGCACTACGCTCTGAACATGTCTCTGTCTAAAGCTGGGCACCATGAATTTGTCACAATAATCGCAATAATCTTGGTCCTCGCCATAATTAACCAAACCTTCAAATAATTTTACATCTTTTTCTTCCCATTATTACACTGATCTTTAATATCATGTGATCCTGGCCTTCGAAAAGTGATGCAAGTGGGTTTAGAAAAAGTGGCTCAGCCTCACTTGGAAGCACAAAATTTGCTGGAAAAATTCATAACATTAGCTGTTCAAGATCTCGATCCCAGAGTAATATATGATCACCAGCCAAATAATGACACGGGAGAATTGGGAAATAAAATAACCAGTACTCTATTTTGCTTCTGAAGAAATGGTAAAAAGGGGAGTGTAGTATGGGTTAGCAACGTGCAATTATTCAAACCTGCAATAATAGATAGAGATACTTCCTTGACCAAAATCTGCTTGCCAAGTTATTGCAGAGAACGTGGCATGAACTATGCTGGGAAATTGAGCATTGACTTGAACTGGCAACTCAATGACAAATCAGTAGAAACTGAGAGACGTTCACTAGGACTTTTGCCTATAATGATCAAGGTAATATTCTTAGGCTGATCTAATTGTATTCCAACTATAAATAGTCAAACCTGTGTCATTTAGCTGGAATGTCCAAGGCCGAGTTGGCAGAAGCAGGCGAAGAACCAAATGAGTTTGGTGGTTATTACATTATAAACGGATTAGAAAAGATTGTTCGCATGTTAATCACCACTAGAAGGAATCACGTAATGACCATTTATCGTCCATCTTTTACCAACAGAGGTCCTTTATACACTCCGTATGGATGCATAATCAGATGTGTTCGACCTGATCAAACTTCCTTAACTGTGGGTCTTTTATATCAAACTGATGGAGAAATATTTTATCGCTTCTATTGGCGAAAACAAGAATACCTGATCCCTGTTGGTTTAATCCTGAAGGTAATATTTATTGAAGAAATGCTAAAAAGGAAGAAAAGGCTTTGATTCCCTGTTCTGACCGAGAAATCTTTGAGCAAGTTATGCAAGGAGAATATGAGGACACCTTTATGTTGGATCGAGTGGAATTGCTTCTAAGGGCTCATAAAAACATTTCTGTTTACAGCCAAAGAGATTGTTGCAATTACTTGGGAGATAAATTCAGAGTTGTTTTACTACCACCAGAGGATTGGACCGATGAACAAGTTGGCAATTATTTACTAAAGAAAATCTGTTTGGTTCATCTTGCTCAAAATCGTGATAAATTTAACCTGCTGATGTAATTCTTCATTTATTAATTAAATTCTAACAAATATGATAAATCGAAAAAGATTCATGATAAGAAAGCTTTATAATGTTGTTTCTGGTCGTAGCTTGGTGGATAATGCAGATTCTGTACAATTCCAGGAAGTCTTATTAGGAGGACATCTTTTGGCTGGGTTTATCAAGGAGAAACTAGATGACTGGTTGAATGGCCTCAGGACGGAAATCAACAAGGAAGTGAGAAAAGGAGGTGTCGACTTTTACAACAGTTAGTTCTTTATTAGCCACTAGGGCACTAACTATGGTGGTTATAATAGAGAAAGCGATGTTAAAGACTATGAGTAAAGTTTCTCACGATGTGGGTGGCAAAGTTGCGTATTTAATGGCAACCGGGAATCTACTTTCAAACACTGGATTGGACCTTCAACAAACATCGGGATTTACCATTGTTGCTGAACGTTTAAACTATTATCGTTATTTGGCCCACTTTCGCTGTATCCATCGTGGTGCTTATTTTGCAGAGTTGAAAACCACAACAGTTAGAAAGCTTTTACCAGAAGCCTGGGGATTTCTCTGCCCTGTACATACTCCTGATGGTGCACCGTGTGGATTGTTAAATCATCTGGCGCATACTTGTGAAGTAGTAACCGATGTAACAAAAGTCGACAAGGTCGAAGAAATCATGTTGGATTCTGGTGTCGTTCCTGCAGGAATGTCTCATGGATTAAAAGGATATGTCACTGTTCAATTAGACGGGAAAGTAATAGGAAGTTGTAGCATTGGCACCGCAGCACAACTGGCCAAACAGTTAAGATCAGCAAAGTTAAAAGGGGATGTTCTGAAAACCTTGGAAATTGGATTTGTCCCAACCAGCCATGGAGGACAATATCCAGGATTATACATATTTAGTCAGCCTGCTCGAATGGTGAGACCTGTGCGAGAACTAAGCACTGGTCAGATAGACTGGGTGGGACCATTTGAACAAGTCTACCTCGAGATTGCTTGCTTAGAAGAAGATCTGAAACCAGGACTTACTACACATCAAGAGATAACTCCAACCAATGTTTTAAGCGTTATTGCAAATCTCACTCCATTTTCTGATTTCAATCAATCGCCTCGTAATATGTATCAATGTCAGGTAACCACTTTATATGGCTTGATTCAGTGCTAATACCAATAAAGATGGGAAAACAAACCATGGGAACTCCTGCACTGGCCTTGACCAAGAGGGCAGATAACAAGTTGTATCGTTTGCAATGTGGACAAACGCCCATAGTTCGTCCTCGCTTATACGATGCTTATGAAATGGACGAATATCCCAATGGTACAAATGCTGTTGTAGCTGTGCTGGCCTATACTGGGTATGACATGGAAGATGCTATGATAATTAACAAGGGCTCACATGAACGTGGTTTTGCCTATGGAACCATTTACAAGACAGAAATTGTAAATTTAACAGAGTACAGACGCAGAGGAGAACCAATTACTCACTTTTTCGGTTTTGGGAAAAATAATGAAACCATTGGAAAGTTGGAAATTGATGGCTTCCCTTCAGTTGGGGCAAAGATTGTCGATGGTGAACCATTGTGCGCTTATAATGACAATGCACTTAACAAGACATCATATGTACGTTATAAAGGATCAGAGGATGCATTCGTAGAGCAAGTTCGATTGATTGGAATGGAAGATCAATACAGCATGCCACAGATAGCGCACATAAAGCTACGAATTGCTCGACCGCCTATAATCGGTGATAAGTTTAGCTCCAGACATGGACAAAAAGGAGTATGCTCACAGAAATGGCCTTCAGTGGACCTTCCTTGGACAGAATCTGGCATTCAACCAGACGTCATTATCAATCCTCACGCGTTTCCTTCTAGAATGACCATTGGGATGTTTGTGGAAAGTCTTGCTGGTAAAAGCGGCGCTTTACACGGACTTAAACAAGATGCCACACCTTTTGAGTTTGTTTCTTTTTGCCTATTTTTAACCACTAATAATTTTAAAATGCAGATTTTCAGAAAATTGCTCAGCAGCAGATTATTTTGGCAAACAGTTACGTGCAGCTGGTTATGACTTTCAAGGCAATGAACCAATGTATTCTGGCATTACTGGGGAACTTTTCCCTGTGGATATTTACATTGGGGTGGTTTATTATCAACGTTTGCGTCATATGGTTAGTGACAAATTCCAAGTACGAACCACTGGACCAGTTCATAATCTCACTCAACAACCAATTAAAGGGAGAAAAAGAGCTGGTGGAATTCGGTTTGGCGAGATGGAACGTGATTCCTTGTTAGCGCATGGAGTTAGCTTTTTGTTAAAAGATCGATTGATGAACTGCTCGGATTATTCCCGTGCTTTGGTCTGCTCAGCCTGTGGAAACATGGTGGGAATAGGAAAAGATGAATGTCGCGTTTGTCAAAGAAAGGGGCCCAACCTGTTAAGGTCGGTGGAAATGCCATATGTATTTAGATATCTGGTGTCAGAACTAGCAGCAATGAACATTAAGGTGAGTATGAAGATAGTATAATACACACGCACAACAAACCCTGTTTATGTTCACTTGTTTTGCTGGAGTTGCATCAATGTTACTGCGGCGTCTAAACTGGTAGCGTGTTTTTCTCTATTTTGATGCTGTTTTAACCAGCGTTTTAACCTTCGCTTTTGAAATTCTTCTACAGTCCAGCGTTGCTTGGCTTCGCTCTGTTCCACGCCAAAGAGAACCTGCGCCCGTTTTTTAACCCGACATCGAAGATCATTATCCTTATTTCTCTCTATGTTTTCCTGTCTCCATTTCTTCTTTCTCATTCGATTTTCCCTTCTTTTTTCTTCTTCTTCTTGAACAACTTCAACACCCTCACCCCGTTCCACTGCAGATCCATTTAGTTTCTCCACCAAATTTGGAGACGGCAAATGCAGATGATTGGGGTGAGTCAGCAGAGGGATGGGGGGATAGTATCCCAGCGGAGGACTAGGATAAGGAGGAGGCGGAGGAGGAGGGAGCGAAAGAGGAGGTGGTGGAGGGAAACTTGCATAAAAACTTGGTAAGCTTGGTGCTGTCATGAGAGAAATTCTCCGGGTGACTGTTGTTGAAAGGAAAAAAAAATCTTTTTCACAATGCTTGAAAATGTGCAGAAGAAATTCTACGATTTGATTGCCTCTTCCGCGGTTTTAATTGGTCGGCCTTTTACTGCTTTTCTTCTCTTTAGTTATATTGCAGTTTTATTAACACCGCTGAATGGCTTATACTTTGTTGTGCTGTATATTAAGATATTTTTGCATGTTGTGTTCAGGAAATACCCCGTTTCTGTAGTGGTGGTGCTGTTTGTAGTGGTTCTACTCCGCTCTAGTTATGCGGTTTCCTCAATTAATATTGCTTCAGTCTTTACCAACATCGTTCATTGGACATTTGTACATATATTTGAGAATTATTATTTATAGTTCTGTATTTACAGTAAATTGGCATTGCTTTATTTTGGGAACTTTTGATACATCATGGTATGCTTGGTAAGGCATTTCCTGTGGGACTCTATCTATTGGACATGCTTGCTGAAAGCCATTCGCTCGCATCATGTACAATTCCAGTGGGTTCTTATGATCTTTTAAGCCGAACAAGGCAAGATAAGCGACAGATATATATATTAACACCTTCCAATACCTTTAGTTCCATTGAATAACAAGTCGATCTTCCAGCAAGTGCTTTGACATTCTCCGAGTTCAACACTTGGCAGCCAGATTCGCGACTTTTTCGTTAAAAATGAACGTTATTCAAACATCTAAACACTAGAGAGTACGCATTCATACAATAATTCTTTGTTAAAGTCGATTTCGGTTATAATAATCGATTATTCCCAACATAACAGCAATATTTCAAGGCCAAATTGATGATTTCGCAATGAATTTTATAATCTTGCCAAGCCAATGATAAGAAGGTTCGCCCCCCTACGTAGAATCAAAAGCTTCAACAGCCCTGTGTGTTGATATGAATTCTTTTGAATAGCAATAACTTCATTTTTTCGGTAAAAGTTACATCCCATCCGAACTTTTCAAACTTTCTGCAACATCCTATGAATAGCCGTTCAAGTGATCTTTATATCAAAGTTGGTTTGATTACCCTTCAAGACTATACGACGTTTGACTGTACTGCTTGACTTGTTTATCTGTTGGAAAGACTTCTTGTTCTCTGTAAAATATATTGCCATTTACAAAAGTTGAGGTTTGGAGTTTGGTGGTACAAAGTAGTTGACGAACATCAGTGAAAAGCGTAATTTTCCGAATGGGGACCCAATCCTTTGCAAATAACAGTAATTTTCTTTCCTTGTGTAGAAGTGCGATGGATCGTCAACTTCCACTTCAGTAAATTTGACGAAACGGTACCATCATTTTATTGGTCAAACTGTGCATCGTCTTAGAACTGTACGAAGCTTTTGCCATCAAACTTCACTCCAATGCTCAGGTAGAAAATCATAAAATATTTATTTGGTTATTTCACTCGGCTTTATTTATTCCCACACACAACGGCAAATCATTCAGGTCGACCACGTGTTTACCACCATGATTTTTAAAAAGAAAATTCTGAGGGAAAAACTAATAAATTCCAAGTGTCATCTGACTGCCTCCCCCGCACTTTTCGTCCAATCACGGCAATGGCATCTTCTTCCACTTCCCAACATCCCTTACCTTCGTCTACTTTCTCCAATTCAACCCCACTCAACAACATACAACTGCCTGAGCATTTGCGAGAATTTATAGCAGGGACCGTATCTGGATGGGCACAGGTGGTGGTTGGCCATCCTTTTGACACCATCAAGGTAACATTTATGGTGCATGCTCGATTGACCATTTCACAGGTTAGGCTGCAAACCAGCAACACTTATGGAGGTGCTTTGGACTGCTTGGGAAAGACAATTCGTGGGGAAGGGGTAACTATCTTCAATTAACAATCATTGACTTGGTGGATTAGCTTTCTGGTCTCTTTAAAGGAGTCAATTCTCCTCTTATGGGTATTGGATTATGGTAATTACTTTGATTAACAAAACACTAACAAAAGCAGCAATGCAGTTTTATTTAGTGCAAATGAAAACTTCCGAAGATTAATGCAAGACGGCGATCCTAACAAGGTGTTATCCCTGGGTGAAATGACGGTGGCTGGTGCACTTTCGGGAGTGGTAATTGCATTTGTTTTATGCCCGGTTGAGTTGGTTAAAGTTCGCCTTCAAGTTCAACGAACCAGTTTGAAGGCATCAGCATCCTCTACACTTCCAATTTCCATGCAACCTGTACTCCTCTTCTAGCTGCTACTGCATGCTAACTGGCTGGGGCGGTGTTAGTATTCGGGAGTTTTAGACTGCGCAAATCGGATTTACCAAACAAAAGGATTATCTGGACTTTATCGCGGGTTTAATTTAACCATTCTTCGAGAGGTTCCTTCCTTTGCTGCATACTTTGGAGTCTATGAAGGAATAAAAGAAGTTCTTGCAAAACGTCACCCCGACAACAACCAACATCCCCGCACGCTTGATTTGTTACTGGCTGGTGGTTTGGCTGGTCAGGTTGCCTGGATTACCTGTTATCCCCAAGATGTTCTGAAGAGCAGGATGCAGGCTTCGGATAAATATAAATCCTCTTTACAAGTTACGCAAATCCTGTGGCGAGATGTCGGATGGAAGGGATTTTGGAAAGGCTTTGGGACCACCATGATCCGCGCTTTTCCTGCAAATGCCGTTACTTTTCTTGCTTACGAGCAATGCATTCGATTTCTCCATCCTTCACGATGAATTAATAAATTACCTTTTAAATATAAATAAATATTATTTCCTTTGTAGTGTTCTATTAATAGATTTTTTATTCTTTGCTCTTTCTCTCTCTCTTTCTTTTGTCAATTACACACGCAAACGCAAACGCACACGCACACACACGCACACACACACACACACACAGACTAAATGTTGTTCAGCATGTTCTCTCCTTGCATTATACTACTGTACTTGTTTACCCTTGTCATTGCCCACAATGACATCGTCATTTCTGGCAAGCAACTTTCATATCTCGCTTCGTTTAAAGTTCCCCTCGACATTCCCTTCACTCTTTACTGGAATCCTGTTCCGTCAGGTGCTCAAACTGTTGACCTTGCCGTAGTTGCCAAGCCTCCACAGAGAGGTACTACTTTTATTGATTGCTAATTCCTCTAGGTGGATGGATTGGACTTGGTTTCAACAAGCAGCTCAGGATGATTCCTTCCACCGCATACATTTCCGTCCTTCCAGATAATTCCGACCGCGCTTATTTGGCGCAGTATGATTTGCAAGGAAAATCTTCTGAAGAAGTACAGCCTACTGCTAGTTCTTTGGCCCTGAATCGTACCATCGAATATGCGTCAGATGGTACTGTAAAATTCTCCCTCATGCTTCCTTTGAATGGAGGATTACAAGACCTAGTGGCGGGTGACAATGTTAAAACTGGCTTCCTTTTTGCTTATGGTCCAAAACCTTCTTCAGGTATTTTTACCTTCTTGTGCTAAGTCATTGCAGTTACAAATCTTCCTCAGCATGATTCTTACGCTACTGCTAATATTGCCCTTGCGGGTACAGTTGCAGAGTCCAAGAGTAATTCCAATAGAACTATCTTGGTACTGGTTCATGCCATAATGATGTTCCTGGTATGGCAGATCTTAACCCCTGTAGCAGTTTTCTTCGTCAACGTCAACGTTCGTCGCAAATTGTTTCCTGAAGACAAGGATTCTAATCCTAAACATACTGGTGCTCATTCTATCATCATGCACACCGCAGGAATTATCTTTCTAATTGCGGTTCTTATTGGAATTATCGGTATTGGTAGCCGAACATTCATCGCTCATTTTGTCATTGGATTGGTCGTAATGGTCATGTTTATCATCCAAGTCATCCTCGGAAGACTTCGGCAACTAATCACTCCAACTGAGAAACCCACTTCTTCGTTCAGTGTGTTCTTAAAGAATCAAAAGAATACCATCGTGGGCATTCATTCCTGGGCCGGAAGATTGGCTTGGATATTGGCTATTGTCAACATGTACATAGGGCTACAAATTTACCCTTGTAAGTTATTCCTAGATTGTACTGTATTTAACATTAATAGTGGGTGGAAATGCCGGTGTCATTGTTTGGGGAATATTATTGGGAATTGGTGTGTTGCTCTTGATTGCTGGACCTCTGTACAAGTTTATGCCAAGTCGTTCAGAAAACTAGTAAATATTCCCAATTATCAGATGATAAACAATGCTGGAATGAGATTGAATTTCATCTTTTTATTATTATCCATTTTAAGGCAGATTAACCAAAAAAGTAATTATCATATTTTCATTATTCGTTATCATCAATGCAAATTTTTGATCTTTCACGCTCATATTTCTTTGGCTACCTTGAGGCCAAGACTTTGGACAATATACTTTAACACTAATCATGTCTTGAGCACTATTGATATGACATTTATCTCTGGTTATTGCTGAAAACTCGTTAAAGAGTTCAAGAATTGGTTTCTCTGTGTTGCAATCAGCCCTAATCCCTCCTTTAAAGCTTACTTTGGTGAAACTCAATAATGCCAAACATTAAGCGATTTGGCGTCTTTGCAGTCTGAATCTTGTATTCTGGGGCTGATAAAGTTAATACGACGTCAAATGTGAATGCAGGCTTACTTATTTCTGTTTTATAGTCAGTGATTTCTGAGCGTGAAATAATTAATTGTAATTCTGACTTGGCATCACGCGGAAGACGTGGAAGTATAACCACTTGATAAGGACATTTCTACCCATTCCTCATTAGCGGTTTTAGTAAAAAAAATCAAACTGATTACCAAATCAACGCATTCTCGCTCACACTCGGCCACATCAGAAGCATTGGTACAATAGCAAATGCATCCCAAAGTCTTATCCCTGCAGTCGTAACCAGTCCATGCAGAAACAATGGCATCAGCGTGACGCTTGGCAAGCTGTGTTTGTTGAAAGGCATCAAGTGAAGGATGAATAATGAGATTTGCGGGTTCCATAGCTATCAATCCGGCTAAAAACAAAATCCCATTCACCTAAGCTTCTTAAGTGAGGACTGGTAAAAGCAACCCACCTCAACCAGCTGTGAATAAGGTCCGATATTCGCAGGAGCCCAATATGAAATACTTTGAACATGCAGGCATTCACGACTGGAATGGTTAAAAGTTGCCAAACATTCCAATTGTACACTTTGAGTCATATCAACTTGAACACATACCCTGTTTTCCCTTAATACCCACCAGTTAATAAATACCTTGCGGGAGGATTGGTGGTAAAATATTTTCCATAAATCTCGTTAATCCTTGAAAAATCATTCATGTCTCGCACACTTAGCACTACTCGTACAACTTGCTTCAACGATATGCTCTTGCTTGAAAGAATTTCTATTAGCAGAATTTAGCATGTCTCCAATGTCTTTACATACCTTCAAGCTGTTGAAAACACCAAATAATTTCTTCGCCTAAATCAATTTTTCCTCCATTCCAACAAATGTCAGGAACATGATATAACTCCATCCGATCCTGATTAATATCTGAACAAAATTGTCGAGTATTTGTGAACAAAAAGTTCTCTGCAAGCGATTTTGACAAAGGAATTTGTGTTGGCTTTTCCTCCAAATGCATTTTTTCAAGCTTTAAATAGCAAACAGGAGCAAATGCATCGTCAGAGTGGACAATAACCTTACTCTCATCACTGATAACTGTTAGTAATTCCACAAGAAAGTTACATGACAATTTTCTTTAAAAATAGTGGACAATCCAGCGTTAGAGTTTCGTATTCCCCACCCTCTCCACAAACATTAACTTGGTATAATCCATTCTAATCGGGTGAAGATTAATTCCGGGTCAGGGTTAGGGTTACCAAGTGGTGTAAATGAGCCTGCATTTCTTGTAAAGTTTTTCCCAAATGTTTCTTTTCCAAGCCTAACACCAGTCAAGTTCTAAACTCTTTGGGAGGGGGAAATCATACCTAATGCTGCAACCTTGACCAAGATAGCACATAGATTATTATCAATCATACTTTGCATCAAGCTTTTCTGATCTTGACGCCAAAGATAAGCATAAACTTTTAGGCCCAAGCGATTACAACTAAGTAAATGTGATCAAGTCTAGTTTGGATTTGTTGATATACACATGTTCAACTCGAAGTCTTTGATAATCCGAAAGAATGGCCCCAACAGAGACACCATCGATTTTTCCTGGCATTTTCATGATAATTTCCTTCAAGAGTTTATAAAGCTCCTCGGTTTCATCACTTTTGGTTTCCTCATAGTGAAGTGTGGTACATATAGAACCTCCTTCCCTCAGGGTTCTCCTAAACAAAGGCACGCCCATGCATTCACTATATAGATCCAATGCTTCATGAGCCACAGTTTGAAAGCAATAACTATCCAGCTCATCCTCTAAAGTTTAGGCAACTAGGATAAAGTTGGTACTGGTCGAAGCAGGAGGATGTAAATTAGCAAGTGCTACAATCGAATGTCCATTGGCTACACAGTGCATCATGTTGAAGCAGCTATCCTTTCCTCCACTTCAACCCCGCCGCTTAATTTACCCATTCTGATTATAATCTTACCTTACAAGTGCAATCAACTTGCTCATTTCAACTGGTGATCAGGTGACAATATCAAAGAGATTGATGTTAATTTTGACGACATAGTTGACTGTTGGGGGTTAAATTGGAAGAATTTGACACTTTAACAGCAATTGATGAGAAAAGTTCTATTCAAGTTACATCCCCTTGAGGTAATTCCTGCCTGAAAAGGTTAAGCCAGTTGGTCATGTTAGCAATGACAAAGTAACGTTGCCAATTATCGGTGCATTGTTTCATTTTCTCATATTCCTTGGGGTTTTTCCAGAAAAAGATCAGCCATTCAGCGACTTTTTCGTAATCCCCAACATTGACCAAAATGCCGGTTTCTCCATGTTTTATTTGATTAGGAATTCCGCCCACTTTATAAGCAATGACGGGGGTATGTTTATGCAATGCTTCTGTGATCTTGACCTCAAAACCCTCGCGGATTGATAATTGCAGTGCCATCCAAGCTTTTTTCAGTAAAACATTCAATATTTGATCAAGCGGTGGAATCTTGATTACAACTATATCTTGTTCAATTCCCGTTGAATTTTCGGTGTCTTGACGTAAAAAGTTAAGAATGGAATCCAACACATAATTGGTCTCAGGATCATCCACGCTGCCATGTCCTCCTATCACCAACTGGACGTTACAATCAGAATGTTCTTTTCTAAACAATCTGAACGCTTTCAAGACATGATCAATTCCTACCATGGCCTCAATTATTGCCCTCACCCAGAAAGTACCTTTTGATGGGTCAAATCTAGCAATTTGCACAACATACTGTCCATCCCAACGAATCAAAGGTTGGCCCTGATCCAAGCAAAGACGATTAACCACAGTTTGCCAATATTTCTCCTGTTCGTCGGTGAGATCTTTGTTTAAGCCATCAAGCGGGTCAGTACTTGCAGGCATCCAAAAAATCTTTTCCGATGGCACTCCTTGCGGAATAGAATCTGGGATTGGATGACAGATCATTTTGTGTGCATACTGAATAAAATTGCTGTAAAGATACTCCCAGGTGGAATTTTGAACTGTGCCTACTTGATTTATCTTACAGGTATCCAATTGAATGTGTGAACGATAAAACACTTTGCAATTGGGATTGATATTCTTGATGATTGGAATCATTGCACATACTACTTTCTCAATTCACTTCTGTAAAGACAAACTTACACTGAGGATCGTCGATTACGACAACGTTAGCCGAAACTAAGGGTCCCTTTTGATTTCCTGCCCAGTATCGAAAAATATTCTTTTTCACCCATGTAGTCCAACAAGACTGGTCAGCATTGTCCAGCCTCAGATCAGATACACCTTGCAAAACATTATGGAATTTCTTCTTGGTTATTTCAAAGACCTCAGGATCAGGTTTCGCCACAAACCCTTTTTTTTTGTAAATGTGAATATTTTTAACCAAGAAAGAATTACATTTTATATCCAAGTTTAATTTTCTCGCCAATCGTATCAATGCATGTCGCATCAGTGCCACTTTGTTGGTTAGCTAGAAGATCAAGAACAAAAAAAATACCTCCTCCACCTCTAGGAGTGGAGCTAAAAAAGGCCAATTTTAACGGAAATGACCTCGCCCAAGCCACCAAGCTAAGGAATTCTTCCCATTCCTTTTCATCGTAATATTTGGTATAACTTTTAAGCATACATAACATTAATTCCCCGTTATAATCCACTTTATGTAGGGAAATAAATATTAATCTCACTTACCATTGGGTACATACCATTTACTTGATTAATGGGTGTTAGAGAAAGCCTAACCACTGCTCCGAAGATTCCTGGGCTTATCCTGGCCACTGTTTTTCGCACCAAAGAATGCGCCACTTCACCCAAACTGCCCTTTTTCAGCTTGGTTATATTAAAAGGCACAGCGTCCAAATTCAACCAAATCCTTTCTCCCAACTCTTGTAGCCATTCCGGCTGTTTTCTGCTTTCCTGGTCAGACTCGACCAGCACGGAAATCCCCACTGCTTGAATTTTGTAATGATGGAGTGATTCATACTTTTTCAAGCATTCGACCAAAGCTGTTAAACAAAGGCTGATTAGTTCATCCTTCTTAAGCTTGTCCAGATTTGCTCGACAGGTTTGTACTTGCTCCAACCAGCCCAGTTCTAGCATGGAGGTTTTGAGCACCGTATCAATGGCAAAACATGCATCATGGACACAGATGCAAAAGCTTAAATTTGGTGGTTCAAACTTCGCCAACACCAGACCAACATACACAGATTGTGGCAATCCTTGGCGAATGGGTGTTTGATTTGCTCCTTCTGATAAAGATGGACTAAACAATGCTGAAGGATAGTCAAAGCACAACAGGTTATCCATGTTAGTATACTTACGACTACTAGAAAGCTCAACTAAAAATATAACTGACTACGTCATCATCCCGCTCCCACAAAACCCTAATCGTCGTGGCTCTTTCTTAAACTCTGGAAAAGTTCTTCGTAAAATTTGTTACTGACATATTTAAAGGCTGAGACACTTCCTTGAGTCCTTTTAACAAAGACAGTATGATACTTGGGGTCATGTAGCCTACAAAGCTCCAAGGAAAATTCGAGTTCTGTTCGGTTATCAATTTCTGCCTCGCCATAAAGGACTCGGCTTAATGTTGGAGCTCTCAAGGTTTTTGAACTCTCGGCCGTACCAGGTCTTGATCTACTGGCCTCTTTGACCATCTCGCGGGAAAAACTCGATCGATTTCTAATGCTCTTAGTGGACTGTTTATAGCTTATTTGCATGGTAACATCAGCTGGACGGGTGCAATGAAGCTTGAAATGGTCAAGCAGTTCATATTTGCAACCAAATTCTTCCAAAATGGAATAAATTTCCACAATTATTTCTTGGGAAGGCTGAGATAATAACATCGACTTTTCCACGAAACCCGAGTGCATTCTCACCTTGTCAGACTTATTTCTGCTAAGAATTGAAGGAGTTCTACCATCTACCATTAAAGCAGACTTTCGTTTAATCCAATCTACCACTCTTTGAGCAGGATTCTTGGATTCACCCACTTTTACATTTCTAGCGGTCAAGGTGGATTTTACACTCAACATTGATCCCTTGCTTGTTTTTGAACTCATGGTTCGGATACTGCTTGGTTTGTTCTGCGATGTAGGAATTCCCATTACGGTGTAACGTCGAGTTCTTGATTTTTCAACAGGAAGAGGAGGGGTAGGAGGGGGATTGATAGACTTCACTGATAGCGAACTGTTGGACTTTTTAGCCAAAGAACTGGATGATTTCCCATCCCTATGGGGAGTAGTTGATATACGTTTCGGTGTTAGAGTACGGTTGGATGGGAATTGCTCTTGTGAATATGAGTTGGCGATGTTACTTTTACTTGAGACATTGCTGGTGGATTTCATTGAGATTACTGAGGATCTTCTAATGGGAACTCTGCAAATTTGACTTGGGGATAAGGATTTAGGACGAGAAAAGACGGTAGCAAATGGAGTCAACCATGGATGCTTCTTGATAGTATTAATATCGGCTCGTTTTCTGGGATCAGGCTGAAGGATTAGCTTCATCAAGCTTCTTGGGGATTCGGTGATATGCGAAGGAAACTTTAGCGGAGTGGTTAGAATATATTTGTAGAGCTTTTCTACATTCTCGCTTTCGGGATTACTGGGATCGTCGTCAAAAGGAAGATATCCTACAAGCATTGAATAAAGTATTACGCCACAAGACCAAACATCTGCTAAAGTTCCGTCGTATTTACGGTTACTCATTACTAACTCGGGTGCAGCATAACAAGGTGACCCACAGGATGTTTTCATCAAGCGATCTTTGAGTTCTTTGAAACCGCAGGAAAAGCCAAAGTCCGATATAACCAGGTTCTTTTCTTTATCAAGTAAGAGATTTTCCAACTTTAAATCACGATGAACTACGCCTTGTCTATGCAAGTAATCCACGCCTTCAATTAACTGAGCAAACAAACGACCAGCGTCTTGTTCGTTCAGAAATTGGTTCAGCGTGATAAAGTCAAATAGTTCACCACCACTGGCATAATCCAAGACCAAAGCAAGGTACCTTTCGGTCTCTATTACTTGTTTTAAGCGAATAATGTAAGGATGTCGGCATTTCTTCAAAATGTCTATTTCATTTCGAACTTTTTCTTGCTTTTCAGCTGGGGCGTGCTTATTGAGCAATTTGATGGCTGCTTCTTCTCCTGAATCGACGTGTACGGCCAGCTTGACTTGAGCATATTCACCTTCCCCAAGTGTATGCATGAGCATATAGCTGCCCAGTTGAAGGGTCGAAGCTTTTAATCTCAAGGCGCGAGACCCCATGGAATTACCAGACGGAGGGTTTAGAAAAGGTAAAGTAGTGCGTGGTGCCATGTATTAAGAATTAGGAGAATAAACGGCTGAACCCGTGAAAGAATATGGTGAGGGTAAGGGGAAAAAGTGGAGTGGCTGTAATTGGAAAGAAAAAAGTGAAGAAATGCAAAAAACAAATTTGGTGTTATTTAATAATCCTGTTGGGAATAAAACAGGGGCTCCACATTCCCTTTTATTGCTGATAATGCTCTCCTAGTTAACCAGAACTTGTAGGTAATACACATTATAAGAAACCAGTCTGACCTCCCATATAACGGAGTTGATCGCAGTTTATTGATCTACATTGGTCAAAGAGTACCACAACACTAAAATGATGGTTAGAAATAGCACAAAACATCTCTCTTGAACAGAAAACTGGCATAAAACAGAAATTTATATTTTTGCCAGTGCTAAATCGCAAAAGAGAGAAGTTTCAAGAGAAAATTCCAAAATAATCAAAAATGTGGGAAAACTGCCTTCGATCTCTCCATCATCAGCTTTTTCCCCCACTACAATGACATTTGAAGAATATCACTTTCTGGATAAACCTCGCACAGTTGCACTTGTTGGAGTTCCTTTTTCTGGTGGACAAGTACTTCCCTAAATCTCATTTCTCATTAAATAATGTAAAATAGGCCAAAGATGGTGTGGATGAAGGACCCAGTCGAATTCTAGATTATGGTATTCCCTAGAATTTACCCTCTCTAACCAACTCTTCTCAAAGGACTTATCGACCAGCTGAAGGAACTTGGCTGGAAGGTTCAATTTGATGGGAAGTTGTATAATTTTCAAAGTTTAAAACCTTTGGCCGATCCTGATATTGGACGGTTGAAAAAACCGCGTTATGTCTCCAAAGGCACTTTTATCAACCCTTGCTAAGACTAATATTTTACGTAATAGTTTGTGAAAAGGTTAAAGAAAGAGTGGTTCATCACGCTCAACAGAAGCAACTAGTGGTCACCATTGGAGGAGACCACAGCATAGCAATGGGAACTGTTTCTGGTGTACAACACGTATACAAAGATGCCTGTTTAATCTGGGTTGATGCTCATGCTGTAAGTAGTTTATATTTATTAAAAAACAACAATGTGTTGTAGGATGTTAATACACCCGAATGCACTTATACTGGAAATATCCATGGTTGTCCTTTGTCATTTTTACTGGGTTTGGCTGGTAAAGTAGAGAGCTATGAATGGCTCACTCCTTGCTTGGAACCTGATCGATTGGTGTACATTGGACTTCGCGATGTTGATAAACCAGAAAAGCGAATTTTGAAGGAAAACAACATCAAGGCGTTTTCCATGTACGAAGTTGGTAAATCTTACGCTAACATGACAAATACTCACTCTTATGGCAGATAAATACGGAATTAGTAAAGTGGTAGAAATGGCCCTTGATCATGTTAATCCTAACCGAGATCGGCCCATTCATCTTTCTTTTGATGTAGACGCCTTAGATCCCAGCGTTGCTCCAAGCACAGGAACTCCCGTCAGAGGAGGTTTGACCTTCCGTGAAGGCCATTACATCTGTGAAGCATTAGCTGAAACCGGCAAACTGGTGGCGGTGGATTTAATGGAGGTTAATCCGATGTTGGGCGGGGAACAAAGTTGGATTCAAACTGTTTCCACTGCGTGTTCGATTATTCGCTGTTGTGCTGGTGAGACTTTACTATAAACACCCCCTCCTTTATTGCTCTCACTAAACATCACGTGATAACTGTTAAGAAATACCAAGATTTGTGCAATAATAATTTGGATAAATTCGAGTCGACAGGGGTGGCTGGTCACGTTATCATAATTTTTTCCTAACATCACACTTCCAGGATGAAGGTGAACCAAGTTTTAATCTATCTCTTTGTTGCCACCGCTCTTCTCTATGGCTTTGCAAAATCGGAAGTTGAAGAAAGTGACGAATATCTTACCGAAGATCCTGAACCTGTAGCCGCTACCACCACCAAGACCAAGGTTGCAGCTACGACTAGTAAACATGTAGTCAAATCCACGTCGAAAGGTACCACCACTACGAAGGCAACTACCAAAACTACTACCAAAACCAAGTCTGAATCCAAGGCCACCAAAGCAGGGACTGCAGCTACCACGAAAATCTCTGCTTCAAAGACCACTACTGTGAAAAAGTCTTCGGCCTTTGCTCAATCAACAGAATCAGAGTATATGTTTTATGTTGTTTCTGCGGCTGTAGGTGTAGGATTACTGCAGTTATAAGCTTAATTTATGTGAGCGTGTGTGCGATCAAGAGATTATTAATAACATTTTTTTGCTGGTCAATTATTTTTCTTTCCTTTTTTTTTGCAGTATAAAATCTTCCTCTCTCAAAAATGTCCACTAGACATGCCAATTCCTGTTTGAAATACATTAGTAGGGTGAAAATCCTATTGCCTGCACTTTCCAGACGTTCCAAGTCTACTCGGTACTCTCTCTCTCTCCCCTCCTCCTCCCATGTTATAACGTGAATAGTTTGTTTCTAGGACAATTCCAATCTGGCTATCTAAAACAAGTTAATCCTGATTGTCGTTTGGAAACAATAGTGGTGGATTCTCCCTTGGATGCAAAAATCGCTTTGACTCTAAGTATTCCTTGTCGTATGCTTCAATAAGTTGATGGGAAAGTGTAGAGGATGGAAAGATGGTCGAGATTGAGGCCTCAAAGCATAGTTTTGATGAAATCATGACTCTGGTCAGAAAAAACACTCGACATTTACGCGAACAAGAGCAAGAATCAATGAATGCTTAACCTCTCCCTCTCTCTTTTTTTTGGGCCGAAACAAACAAAATTAAGAAGCACGAAAATATTTATTTCTACCACCAAATCGATTCTTCTCTTCCTCAATCAAGGAATTCCTAAATTCGTATTAATTCTCCCCTCTCCTCCGCCTTAAAAAAGTCACCTTTTAAGCAGGAAATATTCGTTTCTTGGTAGCAAATTACCTGCCATTCTACAAAACTCTGATAGGTACATCGGACTAGTCTTGATGCCTTCCAGATTAATAATAATATCATAAATCATGTTGATTATTCCGTAATCCTACATCTCTTGTTAGTAACAACCCTCAGGATAACCACACATACCTGTATGGTACAAATCCCCAAAGAGTCATCATAAGGATACGTTTTCCTAATGCAAAAGTTTTTAACTGCTAATTGGAAAATCTGTTTAAGGCCATTAAAGAAATCTTCACATTTTTCCGTTATATGTAGTGCACTACCTCACGCACACCCGAGAATACCATGATAGAAATTATTAAAGATAAAGATTTATAGAAAAAGTTACCTCGAGTATAATTGTAAAAGGTACAATTCATCAGAAAACAACTTGGTGGCATTATAAAGTGCCTCTATCAAAGCGAGCTCTTTTCCCTCAAGATGCAAGTACATGAAATATATCAACCAAGCATAGACACTCTGTCTTGCACAACCAGTAGAAGAAGGTTCTAATATAGCATCATCAAGTTTATCAAGGCCGAGCAAGAGGCTAAAATCTAAAGATAGATGCATTGAGACATTGTCCTCATCCATTCTAACAAATGATGGCTCTTTTAAATGTTTATCCAGGTATTTCCTAAACAATATCCTACAAGCTTCCTTGTTGTCCGACTTTAAATGACCGGTCAATAGCTGATAATACAAGAATGACGATTCAACAAGCGTACACTTTTCCAATATTAGCTCAAGCGTTTCCTTTTCTTCTCCCCATCCACCGCCACCCGTTACAGTAAAAGCCGTATCCACTTCTGTCAATCTCTTGACCTCTAATATACAAAGGGTGAGTTTGAGCTCATGTTGATCGGAAACTTTTGCTTCATAAGCTTGCAAACATTCTGTCACTTTGGGGTAATTTCCCGTTACTTGCAAGAACCCGAGAAAATTCCTCAAAATTACCATATGTAAGGCACTTTCAGCAGGAGAGGTTTGACTCAACGGATATAGCTCTATTAGGTCTTCAAAACAGCTCAGAATAAAGCCATTTCTTGCTAAATATTGGTCAGATCCTAGCTTAGGGCCAGCACTCCAATCAATTTCAAACAAATATGGCTTGCTAATATAACTATGCATGGAATAGGGATAAAATAAATGGACCTCGGGTAACTTTTGAAACCATAACAGGTGAAACGCCAAGAGCCAAAGGTGTAAATACCCAACTTCGCCTACTAGACCTTCTAAAAGGACGATACTATCTCTAATTTTAAAGTTTTTCCCAGTATAAGCAAATCGCGAATCTGCTCGAATTATAGAAAAGTTGGAAAGGTCACTCATTGAAAGAAACTCAAAAAACAAGGAAATCGCATTTTCTGACCTTTGATTCCCCACTAATATTCGGACCAAAAAGATAAATGCATCCATGGTTACCCGGGATGGATTTCCTCCACCTCCTCCTAAGAGTTGCAAGCCAAGTAGCCTTTTCACCGCGAAGAACTGGCGCTCCCATTCGGGTTCCCACATAATATACCTAAAGGATTAGCTTTGGGGCAAAACGGGTTACATCCACCAAAGGGTAAGAAGCTCGGGAAACTTTTCAATAGCACCTTCAAATTCTTTCCTAATCAGCACCGTATTTGGAGCAAGTTTCAACAAGTCAAAATAAATGTACAATAGAAGTGGATCATTGACCGTTCTAGTAGCATTTTTCAACTGTGAAATCGGTTCATCAATTAAAGAAGGAAAACGTAGGGCTTTTTGAAGGGTAAAAGGACGAGAAATCCTTGAGAAAACCTGGTCAACCCAGCTTTCCCAATTGAAATCATTTATTGGCGATAAATCCAACGTTTCCAATTCTTCTTTCTCTTCTACTTCTTCTTCTTCTTCTTCTTTTCCTTGTTGGAAATGCTCAAAATATCGCCTGGCACCACTTTTTTCAGGTCGAGAGTACTTTTCCCAATCTCTTTCAATCAAATCATCCAACCTTTTTGTCCATATCAAATACTTCTTTTCAAAGGGAGGATTAGACTTGTTCAAATCTTCCACTTTAGCCAATTCTGTTGAGGAACTATTTGGTAAAAATTGCGACATGGCATTTCCCGTAATGTTTTCACGAAACAACTTCAAAATGGACATTTTAACATCATCATCAGAGTTGAAAGCCTCCAGTTCGCTCATTTGTGCAGATATGTTGTTGGTTAATTCATCCAACTTTGACAGGGGAAAGTTGCTTTTTGCCAGACCGGAATACAACTCCAGGGCAAAATCATCACCTAGTTATTCAAATTAGAACTTTTGCGGTTTAAAAAGAAAGAAAGAATACCTTTACATTCAACATCTCTGAAATGTTGGGCGGTACAACCAGCATCCATGCAAAT
This sequence comes from Zoophagus insidians, assembly GCA_004114325.1. NCBI lineage: Eukaryota > Fungi > Zoopagomycota > Zoopagomycetes > Zoopagales > Zoopagaceae > Zoophagus > Zoophagus insidians. The sequence goes on along the minus strand of QZWR01000048.1, from coordinate 10,062 downwards.
CCCATCAAGTAGTTCATACTTGCACCATAATTTGTAAGGATCGATTTTCGAGGAAAAGGAGTTGGAGACTGCGGATTTCCCACCAGAAACCAGGTCAAATTTGTTGGAAAGGCGAAATATCTTTATAGGAGTTAGGATGGATTCATGACGGCGATTGTTGATAATCCCTTCACTCCCCTCAAGTTTACCAAGCAGGGCCTTTTGCTTTACCCAACTAGGAGCCTCTAGAGAAGACAACCAACCATCAAATAATCCAAACAAGCGAATGGTGCTACTCCCCGGAGCAAGGTTAGTGGAAGCAGCTTTCTTTTCAGCGAGAGATTTACGAAACTTGGAAAACAAATCGTTCAAGTTCAATAAGGGCTTTTTATCCATAGAAGCTTTGTGACGTTTAAGCAATGTACGTTGTTTCTCTTCCAGTTCGTCCAACCTTCTACTCATGGCCTTGACAGCCGAGCTTTTATCCAAAGATTTCCCTCTTCCACCACCTGTTGCTACACCTGCTGCTACACCTCCTGTTACACCTGCTGTTACACCTGTTGTAATTGCGACAGCAGCCGAAGATAGATTTGGATCAAGAGATTCATAAGAAGTAAAGGAAGAAGCCTGCAGTAGTCGATCACGACAACTTTCCAAGCGAGAAAGGTCTAATAGATAGTCCAATCGTTCTTTCTTGTAAGTATCCAAATCTCTGACTAGTTTTTGACCATCCAGTTCAGCAAGTCGACTCTTCTCAAGTGCAGTGGTTAGCTTCAAATCGATTAGACGCAAAAGCATGAGATTATCGATTTTCGCCGCCTTGATCTCTTTTTGACGCTGCATCATGGCTTTGAGCTCTTCATTTAAATCAAAGATGCGAGACTTTTTGTACAAAATCTCGATTTCCTGAGCAGTTAGTGCTGGAATCATGCCTTTTCAAAATTGTGGAGTTTTGAAGGGCTAATATTGTGAAAAAAACAAAGAGGAAAAATTATTTCAAACAAAAGGGGTAAAATTACTTGTACTGCTATTAATGCGTGCGACCTCAAAAGCCCATGCCAGCACCAGGGGAAGGTGTTGACAAGGGAGAAGCAGGAGAGGAGGAGTGGTCAATATAAGGCTTACGTAGAACAGGCCATCGTCATTGGGCTGAATACACCAAAAGGAGAAATGCAAGGTGTTGTTGAGCCAACCGGAGGTTATTCCTTGGTGACATTTCAACCTTGCTCCACTGTCTTTCTTCTTTCTCTCCATTACCACCTGCCACCACCACTTGTTGCTACTACTACTACTGCGCACAATGACCGATTCCACTCTGCTTCATCGAGTATGGGGCCGATTCAAGAGGTACTATTACCACAAGTACTAACACTTTTTCGCTTAGAGCATTGGGTAGTAACAAGAGCAGACAACGATATTATGCAGCAAGGAGAGGAAATGTAGACAATTCTCATTTAAACCTTCCTCAACAGAGAAATGAGGATCGAAAGGCAGTATCCATGGATGTACCAAATTCCATCCGTGCGAGTACATCCCATTCTCGCCTGGTTAAAACCAGTCCCACTGAAACTCATATGGCAGCACCAAAACGACGCTTTTGGCGAAGGTTCAATAGTGAATCCATGATAATGCAAGCAGAAAAGGCCGAGTCGAGTCAAGAAGAAATCACTAGACCCAGTATAGAACAAGTAACGCAGATAATACCAACAGTTGTTGCGACTGCTATGAACGAATCGACTGAATTGAGTGGATACGAGGAAGAAGAAGAAGAAGCAGCGTTAATTATTAGAAAAGTATCAGCTCCTACCATGAGAGATGATGGATTACAAAATTGGCTAGAGAATCCATTGGCAAATTTATTTCCTAATAAAAACCATTATGAATGGACAAGGACGGATCAGCAAACGATTAATAACAATAGGACCAAATATTTGGATCGACATCGATCGCGTTCGTCTAATCGTGGTTCCATCGTGAATGAAGTTCCTGAGTGAATCTCCCTTCTTCCAATTATTAGGAGGAGGAGGAGGAGTGGTTATATGGGATGTTCGGTATAGTTTAGGTGATAGATGAAGCCGGTTATTACGCCTGATAGTCCCAATGCTGCAACACCGATAAAGACCGTAGCAGTTATAGGAACCTTGAATGCATTCAAAACCACCATTAACCACGTAGGAACCCAAACCAGCGTCAATCCGATGATGTAGCGATAAATCTGCTTTAAAGTGCGACGCTTCAAGGCGAGAGATTCAAAGTTACCACCAGAGTATTCGAGGCTCTGTTGGGATATTGACCTGTTGTTGTTGTTGTTGTTGGTTAGGCTGGAAAGAGAGAGAGATTCTTCAGATGTCACTAATTCTTGAGGGAAAAGTATGTACTGTAAATCAAGTTTTTTTTCTACTACTTCTTCTTCTCCTTCTCGTTTAAAATCTAATAATCAATCAAGGAGTGTGAGAGTGAGAGGAATACTTGAAGGAAGGGTAGATTTAATTATCTTTGCTGCCAGATAATAAAACAACATCATTGTTAGGTATAAAAGTGGCATTGGTAGGATAAACAATAACCCTGTTATCAAAATGTGATCCGAATTATTCCTAGTTAAACAACTTTTGAAGGGGGGGGTTAGGGTTAGTAAGCTAATAAGAAGGAACTTACAAGAAATAGCCCTGTCCAATACCCTTCAAGGGAATAAACAAAAGGGTGTGAATTAATGAGGTCAAAGCTGCTATCAATAAAAGCTTCATCTCTGTCCTTATCGGTTGATTGTTGCTGTGGGAGGAGTAGAAGTCAGGGGAAGAACACCATTTATAGACGTAAAATGATGCCATTACTTCCAAATAGTAATAAAACAGGATAAACAACTTTCTCCCCCCCCCTCCTGTATTAACCATCCCCATCCATTAATAATTACCAATTTAAAAAAAGCATCAATAAAACAATAATTTTCGTTCATCTTTTCATTGGATTTCCATATAAACCTGGGAATTGAATCTATCACCACTCCAGGCTCAGGTCCAGGCGTAAGGATGGTTACCTAGTAAACAAAAGAAGGAAACTAGGAATTGAGTTGCTGCTAGATAGATTGGAAATCTTTGACCAAAGCCCTTGAATCTTTGCTTATAAATTGCATGAGCTATCAACATCCCAGACAACTACACCACACGGTAAACTACAACTATAGTAGCAAAATTACGATAAAGGTCAAGGAAAAGCAAATGAGGTTCCATAAATGTACAAAGAAGCTTAAGTCGCTTATTTCTTTTACTTGCTGCTTGGAGAGTAGAAGTGACATTTGTTGTTAATGCTGGTGTGTGAGTCGTAGGGTTGGTGGTTAGGTTAGGGTTAGGAAGGAAGTGTTAGGGTTAAAAGGAAAGGAAGAATTGACGGGAATTCCCAGAGGGTTAAATTAATTAACATTCTTAAAAAGGCCAAGGTTTCGATCTCCTTCCAAAAGAGGATTTTATTAGCTGCTCACGTGTACTTTGTGCACTAAAACCATGGGGCCTCGATCAAATAGAGGAAGGAGTAGTGGAGAAAGAGGAAGGTTTTGCACATTTTCGGAATTCCACCAATCCCGTCTTGGGACACCGCATCTCCTGCCAAGACACGGGATACATCAATGCTCCTTTTTTGTCCTAATTAGTCACCATTATCCCTAAAAGGTTAAACCTGCTACACTTTTGGCAAACATCACCCCTAGCTCATTCTCTGCCGTTGATAGATAATAAGACCTCGCATCTCCCATCGATACCTTTCTCCTCTCTTAGTTCTCTGCGGTCAGGTGAACAAATTACCACTCGTGCTTTTACTATGTCCCCTGGTCGAAAGCATTCACTGATCTTTACCTTGTCTTTCATGGTTGCTCGTACATCTTCAGATCTTCCCACCACCACCACCACCACCACTCCCTTTAAGTAGTAAGACACGCGCATATACCTTATAATTCCACTATATTCATGTCTACAGGGGACTTTTCCCACAATCAAGATGGAAACCATGGCTGTTTTGGGATTCAGCCTCAACACTTTGCATAGAACCTACTTGATCTCTCACCTTCCTTACACACCCCAAGATTACCACTGAATCCACCTCTGGTACTGCCGAGGTTTCTTTATCTCTAACCACACAACAGGTAGGAAGCTAACCCCAACATTATCTCTAACCCCTTCCCAAATAATACCTCTCCTTGCTGAGTAGCTGGGACTATCTGTTGAATGCCCAATCTACTAGCATATACGCTGGTAGATCGTTGATAAGTTCCTTCACCACTTTGATATTCTTCCAAACTGCCCAACCTTTCTCCTGGTGCTACTTGATTCATTGCTGTCCAGAGTCACGTGGACATGGCTGGCAGAATAATCAAATTGGGCCTAATTCCTGGTGATGGGATTGGAAAAGAGGTAACTCTGGCGGCTCGTGCTGTCCTAGAAGCCTTGTCATCGCCACGCCTGTCCTTTAACTTTGTTCATTTGGACGCGGGTTTTGAGTGTTTTCAACGCACTGGAAAGGCTCTTCCTGATCAAACCGTGGATGCTTTTACCAATGGTGACTGTGAAGGTGCGCTATTTGGTGCTGTTGGGTGGGTTTATTTTGCATCATGTGTGATTGTTGATGACTATGATAGATCCCCTGTTTACAAGGTCGAGGGTTATTCCTCACCAATTGTTGCTCTTAGGAAAAAGTTGAATCTTTATGCCAATGTTCGTCCTGTCCGAGGTGGTCAAGTTGACTTGATGATTGTAAGGGAAAATACCGAGTGCTTGGTTTGTTATTCCTCCCTTCAAATGTGATCTCTTACCAAGTTCTAGTATGTAAAAAGAGAAAGAATGGAAAAGGATGAATTGGGAAATCTGGTTGCTTTTGCTGAACGTCAAATCTCCCAAGTTGCTACCAGACGTGTAGCTCAAGAAGCCTTTCGTTTAGCTCAACAAAGAGCTGCTGTTAACGGGCAGTCTACGGTGACTGTGGTGCATAAATCCAATGTTTTATCCCTAACTGATGGGTTATTCCGAGAGACCTGTAGAGCAGTTTATGACTCACTCCCTCCCAATAATCTAATTAAATATGAAGAACAAATTGTTGATTCCATGGTGTAAGTTCTCTCTCTCTTTCTCTATTAACGACGACGTTATAAATAGTTATCGATTATTTCGTGAACCCAATTTATTTGACGTGATTGTTGCTCCCAACCTTTATGGAGATATCTTGAGGTTTTATTATTAACCCAACTAACCCTGGTCTTAGTGATGCTGCTGCGGCTTTGGTAGGAAGTTTGGGTCTGGTTCCTTCGGCTAACCAGGGTGACAAATTGATGATTGCTGAGCCTGTCCATGGTTCTGCCCCAGACATTGCTGGTCAAGGAATTGCCAATCCTGTCGCTGCTATTCGTAGTGCAGCAATGCTACTAACTTGGTTGGGCCTTTTTAACGAAGCACAACGGATAGAATCGGCGGTTGATCGGGTGTTGAAGGAAGGAAATTGCCTAACCAAAGATTTGGGAGGTCATTGTAAAACAGAAGAAATCACCAAGGAGATTATTCACTTCCTTTGATTAATTTATACATCTCTCTCTCTCTCTAAATGTCGTCTTTTTTAAATTTGGCAGAAATTCCAAAGCCTTTTAAAAAGTCAGGTTATGAAGCACAAAGGAAACCACGAAGTTCCAAGCAACTTCTCATTGTAGAAAAGGAAAAGAGGGTTAGCTTGGATACTCCCACTTGTACTACTCCTCTCTCTCTTTACCAGTGAATTGTTGGATTGACGGGGGGAGTGGTTAGGGACTAGCACCATGTCACCACCCAGTATTCGACCTAGCCATCGTTTTTGCGACATTACCGGACTTCCGACAAAGTACAAAGATCCTCGCACGGGATTGTTTTACTACAATGCCGAGGTTTATAGATTTATTCAAAGTCTGCCTGTCCATGTAGTTCAGCAATACCTGGCACTTCGAAGAGCTAATACTGTTTTGAAATAACTCCTCCTTTCTCTCCTTGTTTTGAAGTATGTTTGTAAAACTGCAATCAACCTTGTCTACCACCAAACGACGGGCCTTTGTTTCTCCCAATGTAATGTCCAATCTTGGTTTTACCAATGGTTCCTTTATCCTTCTCTCCTCTCCCTCTCCTCGCAATGGCAATGGTACTGGTACTGACACTGACAAGGTGCAAACTGAGGCTGAAAAGATTGCAGTGGTCAGTGTTTGGTCCAATCCTCAAGTTCCTCCCAAAAGTACTATTCCCTCCAAAAACCACACTAATAATCAGGCATTTGGTTGGACCCACTCGCCATGTTGAATGGAGGCTTTCTTACTGATGATGTGGTGGAATTGTCCAAATTACCTTTTCCACCCTCCACCAGCACCTCCTCTTGTTCTCCTGCTAAAGTCTTGGACCTATTAGTACAAACACCTCAACAATCCCTTGATATGTCTCCAGAGTTGGTCTCCTTATATCTAGGTATTTTGGTAATTTCTGTGATTTCCGTAATTAAAATCCTCCCCCACCATAGCTCAGTTTTGCATGGTAAAGTTGGGTGAATTGGTCGATATAGCCTTTAGAGGACTTTTATACCGGGTTCAAGTAGTAGGGATTAATGAGGAAAAGGTGTGCGGTGTTTACGCTGTATCAAATACTACCCTCTGTCGAATAAGAAACTCTTCAAATAGGCCTAAAAAGGAAGGATCCCTGGATGACGTCGGTGGATTAGGCCAAATTAAGCAACATTTGCTCAAACTGGTGCAAATCGGGCTTTATCAATCTACAGAATTTACCAAATATGGTTATCCCTTGGCTATGAAAAAAAACTAACCACCCCAATAGGCTTCAAACCTTTAAAAGGAATTTTATTGCATGGTCCTTCTGGGGTGGGTAAATCATTGATAGCCAAGAGCCTGGCCCATGGGACTCCTGGCGTGACTGTTTGGGAAATAACCCCATCTTCCCTAATTAGCCCCTATTATGGCGAATCTGAACAAAAGGTACCCTTCTTATCCAATCATTAACCCCCAGTAGTTGCGGCATTTATTTCAACAAGCTCAGGCGGAATCCCCTTCAATTATCCTCATTGACGATATTCACGTCCTTTGTCCCAAGCGAGAATTAGTAGTCCCCCCTCCTTCTCCTTTAACAACAACCACTCTCAGTCTTCTTTAGAAATGGATCAACGAATTGTTGCCACTTTTCTTACCCTTTTGGATGGATCTGACCCGGTAGAGAATGTCCTAATCATTGCTACTACCTCACTTCCTGATGCTCTTGACCCCGCCCTTCGTAGGCCTGGACGTTTGGAATATGAAGTTGAAATTCGTATTTTTCTTCTCTCCCTTTATTTCTGATCACCTCCCTCCTCCTCCACTTTAGCTGTTCCTTCTAAACAAGACAGGCAAGAAATCCTACAAGTCTTGTTAAAAGATTCACCCTGGCTTTTTCCCTCTGCTATTCCTTCTATTGCCTTCAATGCCCATGGTTATGTCGGTGCTGACTTGGCTGCCCTATGCAGAGAAGCCTATCTACATGCCCTGACCATTAGAGCCAAAGATAATCAAGGTTCCACTTTTCTCCTCTCCAATGAATGATGGATTGAAGTAGTGATTAATCTAACTGAGGGAGATTTGGAATATGCCCTGAAACATACCAAACCAAGTGCTTTGCGTCAATTAGCCGTAAAAGTCCCCAACACCAAATGGTCCGACATTGGTGGTCAAGCCGAATTGAAACAACTCTTGATTGAAGCAGTAGAATGGTCACTCTTGGTAATCCTCCTCTTCCTCCTTCTTTTCCAAGCCAAGTGATAGTACCCAGATGCATTTAAACGAATGGGGATTAATCCACCCAAAGGAGTCTTGATGTATGGCCCACCCGGGTGTAGCAAAACACTCCTCGCCAAAGCTCTAGCAACTGAGTGTAAAATGAACTTTTTGGCCGTTAAAGGACCAGAGGTATTTTCCCCCTTTCCTTTTAACAACACTCTCTCTTCTGACACACACTCTCCTCTGATTTGACCCCAGTTGTTGAATAAATGGGTGGGAGAATCTGAAAAGGCTGTTAAAGCAGTTTTTAAAAAGGCCAGGAATTCTGCTCCCTGTGTGATTTTCTTTGTAACTCCCCTCCCTTATCAACAGTCCTGACAAGAATAGGATGAAATTGATTCCATTGCCGCTGCTAGAGGTTCTTCTGACCTTTCTGTTGGTGATCGAGTGTTGAGCCAATTGTTGAATGAAATGGATGGCATAGAGTCCATTAAACAAGTCACCATTATTGCTGCTACCAATCGACCCGATATTCTTGCAAGTCCCCCCCTTCCCTTACCTAATAGAAGAGAAATAGGACGCCGCCTTATTAAGACCTGGTCGATTTGATAAAGCTATTTTTGTTGGACCGCCAGATTATCCTGCCAGATTGGACATTTTCAAAATCCATACGCGTTTTATGGCAGTCAAGGATTTGGATTTTTCCATTCTTGCTCAAAAGGTTCCTCCTCTCCTCATAACATTGCTAATTGTGGGGGCAAAGACAGAGGGATTTTCAGGCGCAGAAATAGCTGGAATTTGTCAAGAAGCTGCTTTGATTGCCATGGAAAATGACCTTGATGCTCATTTCGTACCCTTTTATTCCACACCATCCTTTGTGACAGGAGTGGGCTAGGTATGCATGGATGATTTCTTACAAGCCTTGGCCAAGTGTGTAAAGCAAATAACCCCAGAAATGTTGGCTTTTTATAATAAATTTGCAGAAAAAAATTTCATTCACTATTCTTCTCCCACCTCTGCCCTGTCCTTTAATGTTTGTTCTTGGCCAGGTTTTCTGGACTGAATTTTTCGTAAACATCGTTAAAGGTAACCGTTGGTCTCAACCCAAGCAGATAAAGAATTACGCCCTGGTCAGTATATCTGGCCCCAGCTGCAAAGTAATAATCACGGCTGATTGAATGGTTTCGCACGCGATCTTTCATCCATTCCGTCACTTGCTCCTCTGGCGTTTGCTCCTTTCCCACCATGTACTCAAAGATCAACTTGCCAGATGCCGCTTCTTGGTAGAATTCATAAGGAGGAATCCAGTCCTTGGGCACCAACGTTCCATAGTCAAACTCATTCTTGTCATAATGTTTGATGCCAAACTCGTAGTCCTTCTTTTCCAGCGCTTCTAGGGCTAACTTGGTTCCTTGGTCGAAAAATCTCCTTTTTTGCTGAATCAACCCATGCAATTCATGTGTTCCTTCAGCAAACAAGGAAAAGTACTTCAAATCATGCATGCCCAGCCCTTGTCTGGCCTTGTTCAAAGCTTCCACCAATCTCGTGTCATGTTCTTGCTTGAACAATCCTGCTTCAAACTGCTCTTTACTCGGCTCGCTGTTGGATTCTTTACTGGGCTCGCTGTTGGATTCTTTACCGGGCTCATTGCTGGGAATCGCATCCGTACTGACATTAATCCCGGGTTCATTCAAAAATCCCAGCACCTCGGGTTGTTGTACCAGAGCTTCTTCCCCGCCAACTGCGGTTATTGCTTCTGCGGTCATTCCAGCCGAAGTAGCCTCCTGAGACTGCTCCGACGCATACACCAATACGCCAGCAAAGGCTAGTACCACCAGGGTAGTTGAGAATTTCATGCTTTCCAATGATGATGGGAATAAGTGGTGGCTGTTGCAAAAGTGTTGATAAAAAAAGGAAGTGGAAAAAAAGTAAAGAGCCGTGATGAATTTATCTGTCAAACATTATTGGAAAAATATATTTTTTGAATATATTCATTTTACTAAATAAACTCGTGATATTTTTTTTTGAAAAAAACTCTTTGCCAGCAGGCTAGAGTGTTTTATTATGCCTGTAGTTTAGGCTGTCGGCGGCAGCCAGCGATACGGAGCTACTGGGGTATGGTGCGTTGCACGTGATTTAAACATTCAACGACTGGGCCAAGTGACGGACTATGAGTACCGGAGAAGCTAATCAGGCGGTCGTTTAGGCCCCAAGATTTTTTAAGCGAGCGAGCCGCCGCGGCCGAGTAGCGGGCGGCTCTACGAATGGCCTCCAAGGTAAGTAATAGGTCAGCTTTGAATCTGACCCAGATGAGGTCGGTAGTGAGACGAACT
>QZWR01000409.1:0-14371 GCA_004114325.1 Zoophagus insidians | reverse complement strand
TAATAACTAAATGTACTTTTTTCCAACTTCTATTTAGTAAAAATACCCAAGTTCAATAAAACTCTATTTTTAAATAATTATTTATCAAAAATCTGCTAACATAAAAATTTTGCAGGTTTAAATAGTGTAGAATCAACAACTTCTTTTCGAATAAAATGAAGTAGGTCCTCAAATCGTTGAGGACGACTTGCAAGGGTAAAATCAGGAGCCAAAGGAGACGTAAATGGCTCGTTCAGTTGGTTGAAATAATTAATTTAAGTAGAAAAAAAAAGATTTATTTATTACCACCACCACTTTTTCCCAAGCCCATAGAAACAGCACCAGTGGATAATTTCGACATTTCTTGTTTATAAGTTTGGTTAATTTCGCTTAATTTCTGTTTCTTCAAGGCTGGGAGTTCGATTCCTTGCACTGGGGTAAACGCCAATGATGAAGATATTCCACTGGTAATCCCAGAAGTTCCACTGCCATAAACCTTCAATCTTCGCTGCATGGCCGCAGAAACTCCCAGCTTCCTTCCACCTCCCTTATCAGCTGTGGTAATGCGTACTCTTCCCCCACTGGCTCCAATCATGCCCAGGCCCTCAGTCTCGTCCATGCCAAAAATCTCTTCTTCTGCTTCCACCCCAAAGACCATTCGATTTTGTTGTTTTCTCAGCTCGGTTTGTTGAAGTGCTTCCCGTCGTTTGCGGTACTTGCGGCCTCCCCTCCTTCGCTTGGTGGGTTCATCCGGTACTGGCAAGGCTTTTATCGACTTCGCAGGCGGAGGTTCCTGCAACCGCTCCAACTTTTCCTCAATCTCCTTCAAATATTGCCTGCCCAGTGCTCCATCGGGATATTCATGACATCTGTCAATTCGTGCTGCAAGGACACATTTGGCAGCGACCATTCTTGCTGCTCTTTGTCGCAAATCCAATGGACGTTGTGATACCACTTCAGAGTTGTAAATAAGGCCAGCATGTTTATACACACTGGCTGCAGAAAGCCCCATGATGTTTTTCGTATTGGAAGCGCCGATTACTTGGACATTACAAGAGGGTAATTTGCTAAGCGCGCTAAGTCCTCCAGCCATTCCCATCAACTTTGCTGCACAGCCACTTCCCACAATGGCGGTGAGGTTGGGAGCAATATACTGCATTCTGCTTTCCACATAACTCAAGATTTGTTGTTTCGCAGCATCCAGTTCCAGCGCCATGTCACAGGCATCTTCCACCACGGCTAGCTGAGAAGAGGACAAGGGAGCTCCTACCGTGGTGGTGGAGGAAACTGTCACCACCATCACTGTGGCAGGTGGTAACATGCTATGCAGATCTACCTTGGTAAGATCCTTTTCTCTATTTAGCCTGCATTGATAGGGGGAAGGAAAAGGTACCATTTCATTTCCTATCAACTTGACCGTCTTGGCATAGTCCAATGGTTTCAGCACCAACTGATCCAATTCAGGGAATTTTGCCTTATATTTGTTTTGGATAAACTAATTCCCCTTGTTAATCTCTCATGCCCAGAAGAAGAAGGTGTACATAGTGCACTGTCTTGATGTCTTGCTCGATTTCGGGCAATAAATCATTAGCCTTCATAATGATCTGATACTCGATGTCATTTTCTGCTAATTTCTGTCCAGGTTCCACATAACCTCCCTCTTTTTTCTCAAAACTCCTAATTTTCTATCCATCTAAGTAATCCTCAGCCTACTGTCAATACCTTTAAAAGATCGAGCAAACGAGGCGCCTTGATCAATCTGGCAACATCTAGGACACTTTTGGCTTCCACCGCCTCGACCACACCCATCGGCTCCTCCTTGTGTCCTGCAGAAGCCATGGAGATGATTCCTATGGCTGGAGTTGTTAAGGGTTGAACATCCTTTTCGGCTGCTTCTTCTTCTAAATCATCGTCCAAAAGATCAGCTACTAATTCATCCGCCAAGGTCATTCTTCGTCGTCAGGTGATTTTCTCTGCTCCAAAAAAATCAGCAAAAAAAAAACAGGATGAAACCTTCAACTATTGCTCAACATTCCAAATGGTTTGGTCATATGGGTAACCTTGGCGGTCCCACCCAACGTGGCGTAGTCGTTTATACCCTTTCCCACTTCCAACAACGAGCGTTCGCTGGTGCCCTTAAGCATGGAATCTTCAATACCGCCAGACGCACCTTTTCTCAAATTCCCTACATCCTCCCCGCAATAGTCTTGGCCTATACCGTCTATAATTGGGGAAATGATAATCACAAGTATTTAAATAGCAAGGCTGGTTTGGCGAGTGAAGCTGCTAGTGGTCATTAAACTTTTTTTCATTATTATAACCCTTTCTTCACTTTAACTTTCAGTGGGTCAATTGATCAAGTGGACAAACATGTGCAAAATATTTTCATTCACCATATTGAAAAAATAAAAACTTGCGTCGGCCGGGAATCGAACCCGGGTCTCCCGCGTGGCAGGCGAGAATTATACCACTAAACCACCGACGCTTGTTGATGGTTAATATTAAAGTAATATAACTTTGTAATTTAATATACACTGATAATTGAACAAGTTCAATGATTTGTTTTCGGACAATTTAACGATTAGCCTAGTTATTGGGAGAGGGGAAGGAGGTCAAGATCGAAGTTGATGTGGGGGGGTAGATAGAAGTGGGGGATAAAAATAGATTCACCCTATACATTCCCATCAGCAACAACAATCCTCGCCCTAAAACTCCTTTGACACAACACTACGCTCTTTCTCTCAATCTACGCTGTTGCTTCTTATTAACTGAACAGATTTCCAAAGTTCTCAATCAACGGTGGCTTTTAAAAATAAGCACCCTCTTCTTTGCATCTTAAATGAACGCCATACTCCTCACTCTCCTATGCATTCAAGGCATCCTGTTTTTGGTATCGTTAGTCAGTCTGTTCAAACATCGTAATCGGGTGTACTTTTTACTCTTTCTTTCGTTTTCCAGTACTCTCCTTCTCCTCTTCTTAGCTAACCTGATGGATAGTACAATTCCTCGAGGCTTTGATATACTGGGCCGCAGAATTCCTTCAACTCACCAGTCCCCGCATTTCCATGACCTATCTTCCTTCTGCCAAGGATCTCGACCCCAACCTCACCCTACCATATTCAGAATGGAGATTACTGGCGATTTATAGTTTGGCTCGAATTGTGGATCTTTTGGCTATTGTGCTGTTGGACCTGGCAGTGTTGTATCTCCTCAGTACTTGGATATCTACCATGCTTACACTGAAGCACCGATTATTGACCGATACACAAGGTTCTTATAACCCGGCCATGATGGAAGCCCTGCCATCCAAGCCACGGTTAATAAACAGCAAACTCAACGTTATATCCTCGATGATTACTTATCCTGTTTTAACCATTGTGCAAATGGTGGGATTGATGCTGTACGTGTTTCTAACTCCATTGGGAGGATATCTCCTATTGGTTGCTCAAATCCTGTACGGGTTAAATGTGATATGGCAGATAATCACCATAATTCTCCTATGGTCAGACACCAAAACAGTGCCACAGTTGGAACCATTGTTGGGAAATAAGAAGAAACAAATGGCCAAATTGTTTTGGCTTAGTTTGCTCTCATTTAACGTGGTCAATAACATCCCTGAAGGACTAACCATAGCGATATTTGTCATTTCCTATTTAAGAGCAATTTTGTTTTTCTGGCCAAATAATCTCTTGGATTTTGATATTTATAGCTATGAACAGGATGAGAGGGGAAACATGATGCCTCAACGAGTGGAGGTGCAATTATGTCCTCAGGCTCAGGACAGTATGGCAGCAGTGACAAAAGGGTAAAATATATATGAATTATATCATTACAAGGGCACAATTGAAAGAAATTTTTATTTTTAACAATTAGTACAAAATACACACATTATTTAGTCAAGTTCTTGGTAATCGTTGAAGGCGTAAATCGCGCAACTTTGGGAAACCATCCCTTTTAAATCCCTCCCAGTCATTGGAGGCGGTGAGTGGTAAACTCCATTCAAACGACAATAACAAATTTTCCAATATCATTTTCACTTGTTCCATAATAAAAATTTTTCCTAGGCCTACACTCCTTGTTAGCCCTTCATGGTCAGAAGAAGAAGAGTTTTACAATCTTTCAAGCCTTTTCGATATCCTCTTAGGCTACCTAGATCTTGTAATAATTCCTTAATTAATCGGGTTCGTTGATCATTGATGCGATGTCTGGTAGGTTCAAATTCTTGATCTCCACCAGCACTACTTGAAACACTTGTGGAAGTCAAGACTTGGGCCAAATCAATCCTAATCATGGTATTGATGGGCAACTTGAGACCACTGGGTGAAATTGCAACTTGTCGACTTGTTTCTCGAAACATGACGCCAGTTGGATAAGGCGAGGGTGGAGAAATTCTAAAACTTTCATAAATAACCCAATCCAAGTATTCCGATCTTTGCTGTGATTCGTTACGTGCTTGTCTTTGAGCTTGGATATTCAAGCCTAATAGGTAAATACAAGTGGTGGCGAGGTGAGCAATGGCTTCACTTCCTTCCACAAATAAAGAATGCAAATTATTTCTTAATTCTTGGTTAGAAATCTCGTTGCTGCTGCTGTTGCTTCGACGGAAAGAAGTCGAAGGTAAATCTAAACAGGCTTCCAGTACTATGGACAACACATCCTGACTAGGAGAAGAAGTAGTCTGCGCAATTGATGAAGATGAGGATGTAGAAGTCGAACGAGATGAAGTAGTAGCAAAACAAAATTGTTGCTTTCTACTGCTAATCAATTTGCATAGCCAGTCATTCAACAGATCCATATTTTTCTGAAACTGGTTGGTAAGCTTGCTAGTAATGCTACCATTACTGCGCAATTCGCGATACAATTGGACCAATTTCGCCTGCGGATTGGTAATCGCCTAAAATGGCAATTTTAATACCGAGTATTAAAACTTACGTTAAAGTCATAATTATATAAGCTTTTTCCCATTACATCTATGGCGAATCTTTTCTCCCTTCATTTAGTTTCTCCTTATAAACCAAGAGAGTAATACCTTTGCATCCAGTCATGAATGTCAATCTGCTCTCCTTGCATTTGTAACCAGTCCCAGGTAGAAAATACCTCGTTGGCGTATTGCTCAATAATTTCGTGCCTAAGGGACTGGTCGTTTTGATACAATACTCCTTCGCTAAAGAGTCTTTTCTTTAATGCCTCACCCTCTCCCTCTTCCATTGTACGATTTTTCCCCAACTTTTTGAACAAATCTATATAAAGGTATATGAGTGCAAGTGTTGCAAGGATTACCAGGATTTCGAATCACAGTTCGGGCCAACTCGATTGAAGTAAAATTGACAAGCCAACCCTTCCGACTAAACCTCTACCCTTGTCTTTGAGTATATCTCCGGTGAATAATGAGAACTTACCAAGTAAATGCTCTTATCGAGTTGCAAAACATTTTCCTTTGAGGATAAAGTCATAAAGAAAGACTTTAGCATAACGAGGAGGAATTGACGCGGTGGTAGCAGGATGAACACCAGGTAGACGAGTGGAAGCAGGAGAAGGAGACTCATCGGAAACATGGCGTGAGTGCGAGAAGGAGTGCGTGCAGAAGGGGGAGAGAGAAAGAGGGATGAAGGAACAACATATGTCTTGTTTAATGAGGTCTCTTCGCAGAATTAGGTAAGTTCTGATTGGCTGGAAAGGTGACACGAAGCGGAGTTTTAACAAAACGAATTATGGGGTGTTTTTGCACCAGTAAATTTCGGGCTTTTTTTATTTATCGTTTTTGTGTTTTCGATAAACTGTGGTGGCTGCTGCTTGTGCAGTGGGAAATACCAATAGATCTGCCACATTGACGTTTGGAGGTCTTCCAGCAACGAACGTCACCAACTCCGCTGTTACATATTATTATTATTATTAGTTTGTGTAGATGTGTGGTTAATAAAGAGTGTGTGTCTTAATAAAGAGTGTGTGTGTAAAGTGTGTGTGTAAAGTGTGTGTAAAGAGAGGTGGTGTTACCAATATCTTGGGCTTTTAGTGGTTCCATTCCTTCATAGACCTTTTTGGCTCTTTCGTTGTCTCCTTTGAAGCGAACCACAGAAAATTCGGTTTCCACCATTCCTTTTAACGCATTAATTCTTCCACTCAATCGACACTCACCTGGCTTGATCTCACTGATGCGGATCCCCGTGTCCATGGTTTCAAAGCGTAAAGATCTGGTTATTGCATCCAATGCATGTTTTGTAGCGCAGTACATTCCGCCTCCTGCATAAGCTTCGATCCCAGCCACAGAACCCATGTTAATGACATGTCCAGTATTTCTCCTTCTCATGCTGGGAATAACCGCTTGAATAAAGTTCAATGCCCCCTTTATATTCTACCTCCTCCTCATCCTTCAATCTCCTTCCTTGTCTAACCACTTACCGTATCAATCATCAAGGATACTGCTTCGGTTGTAACATCTTCCACCTTGTCCACCCCTTCTACCATTCCTATCCCGAGAGTTTATGGTAGTATTTGTGAGTATACCAGCATTGTTGACCAAGACGTCAATTTCACAAAGATTGTCTGGGATTCGACTCATAAACGCTTCCACTGCGCTTTTATCTCGGACATCCACAACATCGCAATGTATTTTCACCTCTGGGAATTCTTGTGATATTTGTTCTGATAAAGCTCGTAGCCTCTGTATCCTTCTCGCTGCCAATACCTACCCACCCCTTTTACCCGAAACTCCCCCCTCAAACGGTACTAGATTAGAACCACTACGCGCAAATTCCTTGGCACAAGCTGCTCCTATGCCCGCTGAAGCACCAGTTCTACAGCAATTAACCTCGCTTAGTGCAGAACAAAGTGGTACATCAACACGGTTTTTCCCAAAAGCCTATTCATCTCTCAAGTAATGTGGATGTTGTGAAAAGTCAAAAAAGAGTAATTTATTAATGCAAATTTATTCTTGCTTTTTATCGTACTGTTAAAAGTTGTTATGAAAAGAAAGTCGGTTGTTATAACAAGTGGCGAGAGTTGCATGAAATCAAAAATTAAGAAAATGTCCACCACTCCTTGTTTGAATGGTGGCGAAGAAGGCGACTGCATCGATGGTGAACAAAGCCATTCCTCTCCCCCGGCCACTGCCAAGGGCTCATTTCCTTTGCCAGTTTTCTCCGACGGCTTGGTACCTCTAAAAGTCATCATCCAGAGACTCTGTGCTTGTGCCTACTCCGACTTGGTGGAGATCGTCGAAACGTACATTCCCAACCACGCTCTAATCTGGGCGCAGGCTGGAGGGTAATCACACCGATCAGGAAAAAAAAGAGCTCCTGTTGCATTGGATTATGTTGCATCAAAAACAATTCGCAAAGGCTTCCTTGTTACTACGTTGGGCTGATCGTGATGGATCTACCATCCAGAAATGTCAGGTATCTTGTTCACCGGGGTTTAATGCTCGATTAGAATGTGGTTTATTTTATCCAAAATCAAATGCTGGACATTCGTAAAGCTAACGATATGCTCTTCCATCAAGTACATCAAGGATTACCACACTTTAGGTAGGTTTTTATCCGACGCCTCAACCACCTTGAGTTGTTAGGGTTCGTAACTATGATGTTAAAGCTGCCGTGGATTTACTCTCTTTTGGTAAAATCCCCTCTGCTCATGATGTCAAGGTAATCTCGTTCGCCAAGTGAGGAATTTATGCAAATTGTGTGCAGTTGGCCGAAGTTTCTCCTGAATTGTCAGATGAGCTAAAAGAACATCAAAACGATATGATTAGGTTGAAGTTGGCCAGAGATTCTCGCGCTCCTCGACCATTACTGAAGAGTTGTCGAATTTCTGATGGCTGTGTTACCTTTGTAGTTCCCAATGAGTTCTCAGTTACCCTGACCATTGCTGGTGCTGAAAGAAACTCCCGTTGGCGGATTTCAAGCTTGAAATTTTTGGTTTGTTTGGACTCCAATGCTTGTGACATTGGTAGGGCTCTTTTAAACGCGTATTTCGCTAATCCCAACACAGATATCCCGGAAAATGAAAGTATTCTAAGAGATAGCATGTGGAAAGATCTTGCCCAAAAACACATGTATCCTGAAGTCCCCACTGTAACTTTAAACCAAAACCATAAGAAGCATTCCATTGATTCTGCCTTGACTCGATTATATGATATTCTTCGTACCTTGTCTATACCATAACTAATCTCTGTAACCTATTATTTAGATATTGCTGCATTGAAATGTGGGTTGCTGTTATTGGAAATTCACGCCTTTTCACTTCTTGCTTCTACATGGTCCAGTAACGACTTTACCATTGGTTGGATAACGGAAAAGAATTCTACCGCACTCCGTATTACTTATTGGAAGTAAGCACCGGAGATTGCGGATTAACTCTAGGGGATGATAGAAATATCACTGTAAATTACTTCAATTTTTTGCGTTGTCATTCTTCATTAAAACAAAATAATGATCAAAAAATGGTGGAGAATTATATGGATTTTTCGTTGGTTGAAGCTGATACTGAGCTTCGCTGTGATTATTATACCGAGAGAGCTGGCAAGTTAAATGCACAATACTCTAGGCATAAAATCATTGTTCGAACCGGTGCTGGATTTACCCTTCCTTCTTCCAATCCTGAACTCGTGAGGCTTCTTTATGATCTTATTAACCCTGCGTTCGGTTGGATAGAACTTTTCAGCATTAAACTTGGAAAAAAGTTTATTATTCATTTTACGATCACACGCCAAGCTAGTCATTCAGGCCCTGAGAGTTTGTTTGATAAACTCTGCCGCTACCAGTATGGTTGTCACTGATGAACAAACCGCTGTTGGGGCAATTCGAATAGAAGAAGTTGGTGAGATTTCTCTCAACTTGGACCAAGGCATGCTTCTTTTAGACTATTTATTAATGACTAGGGTTAGAATACACTTCTTGTTATTTTGAGGTTACACTTTTACCTTATCACTCGGTGAGTATATCTATGGATTTGCGTTCTGGAAGAGTCTTGATTCAAAATGCAGTCAATCAACATTACATCCCCAAGGGTAAACCTCCTTGATTAATCAGATGAAAATAATGAGAGTAGAATTGTTGAAAAAGGCTGAATCAGATATCAATCGAGCTCCTGAAAATTTGGAAAACATTTTACTGGATCTGCGTTATTCGGTAATTGGTTTTATCATCTGCTAAACTGGGTGATAAAGTTGGTCATGGCAGACTTGGAAGAAACGGCTAAAACTTTGGACTTTGTGATTAAAAGAAGTATTCCACTGTTACCAGAAGGTACTTCTTTCTCTATTTATGCAGCAGGGAATAATTATTGGCAGAGAGGCTAAAGATATTTCAATCAACACTCGAGGTAGAAGACGAGCCGGTCATAATTGAGAAATGCGCCAAGATCTTATTCTTACAATTTAAACGGCATCGTTATGCCTATTTAGCCATTGTAATTGATCATGAAGGCTTACATCAATCTCTCATAATAACAAAGTTGGTTTTTAATCTTATGGGATTTGATTTTTATGGTGCTTAGGTCATCCAGGGGAATGCTGGAAATCCGATCCATCTTTGGCCTATCATCGCAGGTTTCTTGCACCAACTTTGATCGGTAAGCCTTGTTTGTCACGTCATGTCATAATTAGTTAGGTATCGACTAGAAGTGAATTCGCTTATATACGCGGACATGGTATGCAGGTAAAGCCCAGAGAAGACGACTTGAAGCAATAGAGCTCGACTAGCGTACATGCTAATAGAAGAAAGGCTGAATGAAGAGGGTATTCCTTATGGCGTGGAAAAATATCCTCCGCTTCCAGCCACCGCATGGTTAGAAGATGAAATGAAGGTGATTGAACGAGCAGTCCCTCCAATCTTGATTCATCCCATGAATCTAACCAAGATGAGGTTCAACAGCGAAGCATTTTTTAACAAACCCGTTAAAATCACCCTTCATGGCTGGCATCAAAATACCTTACCTTTTCAGGTATACCTTTAATTCATTTAGGACTTGCTAAACGGTGATTAGATCAAGGTCAATGTAACAATTGATACGCAAAAGTTGCCTCCAATAACTAGTTTTTTAAATCAAGGTGAATCTCTTTATATTTATCTTACAAGCGCGTGTGTAGAGGATATTCAAAGCAGTGCTTCTCAGCTAACTTTTATACTAAATGATTCGCGAAACTGGTTGAAAGACTTACAAAGTCGATGGGAAAACCTTACTAGAATGCTTCAATTAACCAGACAAGTGGGAAATGACTGGTTAACCCGACATTTTATGCGCATAAAAAAATTTGATTATGTCTCTTTAAGCATTTACTTTCATCGAGTAAGTCCCCCCTATATCCCAAGCGTTGACAGTTCTTAGGATTTCACGGTTACAGTACGCTGGATAAAGGGCATTTATCAATTATTCTTTGATCACGAATCTAGGGCAAATCCTTTTATAAGAATTGCAGGGTTCTTGGAACGAGAGTTAAATCAAAGAGTAAACCTTCGTCACCTCCTCCTGGTAATCTATCTTATCCCTTTGATGGTTAAATGTGGTTGTGAATGTGAACGTAAATCGGGGTAGGGTTTGCAAGATTTAATAGCAGTAATGCTGGAAATCGATGTATTGGAACGTGGTAGCCTCTTGCATCAAGCGCTTAGTGGAACTGTCTCTCTGGCAGTTATACCCAGAGATGCTCATTATTTGAGGATTTATGCCTTTCAAAATGGTCGAAAACATTGTGTGGACTTGATCTATGCCAAACGAAGAATTCGGCTAAGAGATGTTTATCATCGTGCCTTTAATACTACTTCCAGTGGGGAGGGTGACGGATGCATTGCTTATTTTTCCGATTTGCCCACTTCGCATCAATTCTGTGAGCGTGTTCTTTCAGAAATGCCTGAAGGAGATGGGGAATTATTGGCTTTGGAAAATGGTATTATTGGGAAAGGTCCTTTAGCAGCTTTGGCAGTACATGTATTGTTTGGAGAACTCACACGAATAGTCAATGTATCTTAATAAGAATAATAATAATAATAGACATATTAATAATACAACCGTCTATCACTACTTTAAAGCCTACTGCTACTCACCACCCTTCTACGCTGTTAAAAGATCGTCGACTCGATGAAACCTTTTTTTTCCTAGCCGTAGGATCACGCTGTCTTTCCAAAATTAAACGAGTCTTAGCCGGTTGACATCCTAACAAGGCTGCTCGTTTATACCAGCTCATGGCCAAGACACGATCCGCGCTAGTCCCCACTCCATTTTCGAAGTATTGGCCAAGAATATACATGGCCATGGGAACAGGTGGTTCCAGCTTCACTGCTAATTCACACCACTCAAAGGCAACATCTTCGTTTGGAAGAAATACATCTTCCGCTCCTCGGGCATACCATGCACTCATGGCTAGTGCTGCCTCTCCATCTCCGTTCAAAGCGGCCCTAGCATACCACACAATAGATAAGGCAGGATCGTAGGGAAGTTCCAAAAAACCGCCTTCATAAAACTGTCCAAGTGATCTCTGAGCTGGGGCATAACCAAGTGCAGCCGCGCGATGAAACCAACGTAAAGCTTCTTGTTGATTCACCAATGATTTGGGTAACCGAAATTTTCGATGAAGATTGGCCAGGAGTTGGGCATAAAGGAAACATCCTTGTGGTGCGTCTTCCGTGGCCAACTCGGCCGATTTCTTAAGAAAACGGAATCCATGTCCGAGTGATTTCGTCAGGCTCATATCGCCACTTAGTAATGCCTCTGCAAACCTCTACGTATTATTAGTGGGTATTAAAAACACTTACGTAAAAAGCCGCTGGATCTTCATTTTTCATTCCCAGCTGATAAAGTCGGTGTGCTTTGGAGTAGACCTTTTGTAATTCATAAAACCTTGCCAATCTTGCGTAGGCCTGAGAATATCCCAGTCTTACTGCATGATTATACCATTTTTGTGCACGTCCAAA
Organism: Zoophagus insidians; assembly: GCA_004114325.1. NCBI lineage: Eukaryota > Fungi > Zoopagomycota > Zoopagomycetes > Zoopagales > Zoopagaceae > Zoophagus > Zoophagus insidians. Next base: position 2,486 of record QZWR01000409.1, on the reverse strand, counting down.
TTCGGCAGTTTTCTTCTGTGGCCAACCATTCTCATAAGACAACGCCTTTAAATAGCAAGCTTCAGGATAGAATTCTTTGGAAAGTCGTTCAATCCACACAGCAGCTTCAGCACGAAGACGAATTCGTTCTTGAGTATGCAAATCATCAGGATTTTCACCCCGTCCAGCTAACTGTAACAGATACCTGGCATATACCATTTTGAGCGGATGGTCATCGCTTCTCTTTAAATCATGATGGAATCTCGCCAGTAGGTTATTATCCATCACCAATGGATGCCTTGGAAATGGCATATATTCTGTCTTTAGCTTTATTTCTTCCAAAAGTTCCAGCGTTAAAGAGTCAAACCGCGATATTGGAGCTAGAGTCTGGGGTAATATCCATTGTAGGCCAGCTAAGCTAGATCCTGTCGGGATAACATTTTTCTGGAGTACTTTTTCGGAGAAATTCATCAGGACACCATCCCATAGTGATCCAGCTTTAAGAACAGATCTTCTTTGCTTTGAAGCCACCGTCACTGCTGCTGCTACTGGTGTGGTTGGGGCTGACGTTGGGGATAAGGTTTCAAATTGATCTTCTTCTGCAGAATCTGGCTTAATGGAAAGGACAGTAGTGTCTTGGTTCTTAATTTGCTTTTTTGAGTTATGTTCAACCACAACGCCAAAACCGGAGCGAGATCTAGCTGAGTTTGGTAGTAATACCGAGCCTCCATTTGCATGTTCTTCGATTATTAGTTGATCTTCAGTATTAGCAGTCTCGGCTCTAGCAATATCATCAGGTATATACTCGTCCTCATCATATTCATCAGGTATAGCCACATCAACTCCTCTTCTCACCAATTCTTCTCGACTTAGGAATTCATATCCTGGTTTTGCCTCATCTTGTTTATCCTTGACCTGCTGTTCGCTATTTATGGTGTAAGTTGATTTTTTAAGTTTCATGCTTTGTCTTCCTCCTCCTTCCTGCCCCTCCTCGTCGCAATCTTCCTCACCCGAGACACGGGGTAAATCTGGATCAACTAAGGATTCCGCAGAACCATACAAAACTTGATTGCTGGCAAAGGCCAATGACATAATCTCAGCTGGTGTCATTTTCTTGGGCAGCGGAGCGGTATTGGAGCTTCTGAGCTCAGCTTTTACGCTCTCCAAGTTGCTTTCCGCATCAAATGAAGTTGAATAGAATGAACTGTTATAATCGTCCATATTGAAAGCATAATCTGATACAGAGAAGAGCCTTTTACCCATTCCATGTCCGAATAAAGGAAACTTCTTCATCATGGTAAGAAAAGAAAACTTCTCTGATGAGTATTGTCCGTATGGTGACTTGAATTTCTTCTTTCGCTCGCCCCTAAGCTTTCCTGTGAATAATGACTTGAATCCCCATTTAGAGTTCTTTTCTTGACTACTTTTCGACCTATCATCACCAGAGCTGGAGAGATATCCATCTTCCCAATTAACACCAGGAGATCCAGGCAGTACATAACTATCAAGATCTGGTGACTGTGAACTTGAGTAGAGACTATCAATGTCAAAGTCGCCTCTATGAGTTCTAGTTTGACGTCTTTCTGCACTCCTTCTTTAAAAGCACACAGGCTTTGAGGCCTACCTTTCAAGGAAGTAATTTTTCTGGAACTCCGCTGTTGAGGAGTGTCTCTGGAATTCTTCCTAGTACTTGAGGAAGCAGCGGTATTTGGAGAGTCCCGGAGCATGGATGTGAAACAAGTGCTCAAAAAGCTACTTTAGCCTTCTTCTGTGAATAACTCTCGGACTCGCTGCTGTATGGTGCTCAGTTTCTTTGTTTAATAACCTGGTTTGTGTTGAGGTGAGCCTGTGCAAAATCTCTGTGCTTCCCCTGTGACGTTGGGTGTAACTGAAAAGGCTCTGTGATGGGACTTCTATTGGCCGATCCAGGTTTTCATCGTTGTTGGAATAATTTACAAAAGATAAAAATTAATTCCTTCATACTCCACAATACCACCACCACAAGTTCATTCTCATCCCAGCCACGAGAGCTCAGTATCAAAGACGAAAATTTGGATTCTGAAGCACAGAAGTTTGAAGAAGTGTACAATCGACAAAAAGGATTTTCTTAAATCCTAGAGTGTGGTACAAGCAGTGGTTCCTTGGATTTCAACGGATTAGGTATAAATGAGGTCATGTGCAACGTGTATCTTTTGCTCAGTTCAGAAAAAAAATTGTGATCATGTGAGTGTTCGAGAACTAAACAAAACTGATACGAAATTGCATTCATCTTGTTTTACAACTTCCACGCTTCAGCAAGATTTTACATATAATAATCTCAATAATTCGCCTTCTACGTTGAATGATTCCGATAATCAATCTATCTGAGAGAATCTTACCGTGTTTTTCAATATCATTTGAGGATTTTTGAATAACATTAAGTTTTGGAAAAATATATTTGCCCTCCAAAAGGTCATGTGACCGTTCATTCTGTCAAAAATTTGGTTCTTCACACTTGGATTTTTTTA